>MCJB01050764.1:0-31223 GCA_002018475.1 Nicotiana obtusifolia | reverse complement strand
ATAAACTTTGAAACTAATTCAAAGTTTGCAAGAATATTATTATAACTTCTTTAATTCTAAGTTTTAACTTTGAAACATACTTTTCATTTATTTACAAAGTTAAATAAAGGATAAATTTAAAAAAAAAATAATAGAAAACCGGCGGACCGGCCGGACCGGACCGGAAAAGCCGGTGCCGGTCAAGGTCCGGGTGAGCCATTTTCAACCGGCGGACCGGACCGGAAAATACCGGTTTGGTCCGTTTTTAGCGCACCTCCGGTATCGGACCGGATCAAAACCGGAAAAAATTTTCGATCCGTGACCGGACCGGACCGGACCGGACCACTGAACGGCCTTAGTGTTGAGTTATATATCGTTTCACTTGAGTTGCGCAAAGATTTCAGAAGATATATGGAAGTCTCGAATAGTTCAATTGTCTCAATTGAATCAAATAATTGGGGGGAAATCCGCCGAGTGCTATGTGGGTCTAATTAAAGTATTAAACGGAACCAATTGGGGGTCCCACGGTTAACCATCTTTACCCAAATCAAGACCTACAAAGCACGACGGCAATTGGTCAGTAGTCGCCGCCTAGCTGCCTTTGCGCGTCCATTTTGTGCTTTTGTCAAATGATTCCATTTTCTTTTGTTCTTTTTAAGATTCACTTTCATTATTTATAAAGAATCTATTTTACTTACCATAAGATAATCTCTTAATGACTTAATAAAACTATTTTACTAAAGAGCCGTTTGCACATAATTTTTTTTCCTTTTTCCAAAAATATTTTCAAATCAGTGTTAACTGAATTTTCGAAGATGATTTCCAAAATTTGTTAACGACGAGTTTCAAATTTCAAAAAATAATTTTTACCTCTTTTTCAAGTAAACAATATTTTCATCTCACAGAACTATAATATTTTTTAAAGTGAAATGTATATTAAAACACAATTTCAATTTTCAAATACTTTTTTAGCTTAACTTCAAATTTCTTTTTTTTTTTTAAATCTCTTTTTTTTTTAATGTCCAAATGTCTACTATGTCCCCATAGGAATAGGTTAGCATACAAAAAGTCATAATTTATATCACAATGCACGAGTTTGAATTTTAGTGACCTTATGATCAGTATTATCTAGCTCTAGTTCTCTAAAGTAGAATTCAGTGGTTTTGGATTAAATCCTATATTTATATTGAAAAAATTATTAAATATATAATATTTAAAACCCAGTAAATAAAAAGGTTTGTGGTGAGAACCCATAAACTAAAAATCTCAATTCTGCCTAGGTGATAGTGGCAAAGGTGTCACCATTCAAGGAATAGTAGTACATGGAACTTTAATGATCTCATATTCACTGATACAGATGAACTCCAACTTAACTATGTAAATGAAAGAAAATAGATTACATCTGGTCAAATTAAATTTGTATTGAAATATTTGACTTTAAAAGATCTAGTAATCTATTTTACTTTTGTTTAGATTACCCTCACTATTTCTATAATGAAGTTATTAGCTATGTGAAATGCTTAATGACAGATAAAAGAGATTTAAACAGTTAATTTTATGAGTAAAGTTACTCTCACAAATATCCTTTTCATGTAGTATATAAAAAATTTAAAACATAAATATGGATTTTATTAGACAGGAAGGAATATTCAGGAAAGTGGAAAATGTCATGGACATCCGTTGTGGAAAGTGAGAAATGCACCAATTTGCACAGGCGCATTTAAATTTCATATTTTAAAAATTAAAAATATAGGAGTATAAATTAAGGAAAGTGAGAATTGGAAATGCGCTTGTGCAAATTGGCGACTTTTTTCCCAGTATTTTAAGGTCTTCCTTCTATCTCAGATATTCAGATTACTGTTCCATAGCCTTCATATCTATAGAAACCAATTCAAACCCAGTTTCTTGCAGAGGCGTTTGAAGCTCAGATATTTCAAATTTTGGAGTAATTGCTACCGATCAGAGAAAAGAAAAGTTGCAGAGCAAGAAAGAGAGAGGGAAGTAAAAGCCTAGCTAAGAGGCTAAGCACAACATTAATACTCATGAAACCAGTCCCACGGTACAGGTACTCTCTCCCCTTCTATGGAATTCAGAAAATAGCATTTATTGAGAAACAATGAACTTCCCACCATCCTCAACTGCTCCCCTTTAATTCCCCCTCAATTAATTGTCCTCCCTTAAGTCAAACTCTTCAACCTTTTTTTTTTCTCTTCCTTTTTTACTGTCTAATTAGCTATCACTCATTATCATTTCCTCTCGCAGAAGCTGATGATTGCTCTCTTTAATTCGAACAATGGTTTTTCATGAAATAATTATCAGATTCGTCTTCTCAATTTTATTGGTCTGCTCATCATCATCAGTTGGTGCTGCTAATTCAACTCAGTGTAATCAGTACTGTGGAGCTGGTTCTAATGGCCAGCGTGTTCCTTATCCATTTGGATTCTCAGAGGGTTGTACGATTCGCTTGAATTGTACTCCAAGTGGAGAAATTAGAATTGGAAAATATCTAATACAAAATGTGACTTCAGATACTTTAATGGTCAACTTTCCAGTAAATTGCAGCCGTCCGATTGAGGATCTTAAGCAATTTGGCGGAACCAATTACGGTATGACTTGGAGAAACGGGCTGCTTCTACAGAATTGTACAGCCCCGAAGAGCGAGTGTACGATACCATCGGACCTTTTAAGCGCGCGTTTGAACATACCGCTATGTGATTCGAAGAATGAGAATGTGAGTTGTTATTCAGAGGCGAGTGCTGATTATTTGGATTACTGGAAACTGAAGAATATAGGGTGTGGACTTGTGGTCTCGTCTATATTGGTTGGTATGGATAATAATACAAAGAAGAGCTCTTCTATGTACTTAGAATTTCAGACGATTGAATTAGAGTGGGGATTGGAAGGGGATTGTGCATGTGATGAACTTGCGAATTGTACAAATATTTTTCTTCCGGGGAACAGAAACGGTTTCCGGTGCCGGTGTAAAGATGGTTTCGCAGGCGATGGTTTCAGGAACGGTGATGGTTGTCGGAAAGGTTAGTTCGACTTTTCCGTTTTCCTTTTAAAATTTACGGTTCGAGTTCAGAATTTTATTACTCCTATAAGTCATTTGATTTATTAAGCTCCAAATTTATTGTTTGTGGTTATTTAATAAATTTTGAATACATATAAGGTACAAGGCAAAATTGTTTGGTTCGGATGAACTCATATTCTTACTCTTGATAATGTTGAATTGTGTATACAATTTAATTTAAATTTTTAAATGTTAGAGATAGGACACGTTTATTTACTATGTACAAATAGATGCAAATTCAAAATTAAAGCAGATGGGTTCAATAATTAAGTTCTTCGATCTTACCAATAAAGTTATTATCGCTTTTGAAATTATAAATTTAAAATTCAATACTTGTTAGAATTTTAGTAATTCTTCATATAGTATATTTGCACGATGTATTAAAAATACTACGATAGGTTCAGTTGAACCCAATAATTCAGACTCCATCCGCCTTGACGTGTAGGTTTGATCTTTTAGACCAATTACTTGGAAGTATACATTAATGGATAATGCTGATAGTCGAATTCAAAATGTCTGCTTATTTTGGTATATGGTAATTCAATAGAAAACAATGATTATCAAATTACGGGTAAATTTCAAAGTTAATTGCTTGATGGCCTAATTGTTGTTTGACTCTGGGCAAGATGTGACGTGAGAGATGATGAGACTAGTAGTTTTTTATATTTGGTTTGACCAGTAGAGACACGCCAAATAAGAAAGGCTGTTGATTTCAATGGAGGTATAGTATGGGCATTTATTAGTGAATCATGAGTTTACAGGAATTGACTATGATTAAACAATGATTATTTTAGTGTGATTAAGTTTATTAGGAAATCCAAATATTTCCACAAGTTGCGTTTAAGAATAGTAGTGCATATGCGGCTGCTGTAGTCAATAAAGCCTTTTCTACATTTTGATTTGGTTGAATTTGCGTTCTAAGCTGTCGAGTGTTGAATGTCTCACTTACTTTTTCCCCACCAGGTTCCTACCTTCAGCTGCCAGCATTTCCGTGTATTTTGCTTTTAGGTATTACTCACAATTCCGTCCACTTTCCTCTCTTCTTCCTGCCATATGGATCCGGGACAAATATATTATATTTGATTCGACACAAGTTTAAAAAGAAAGAAATAATTCTTTAAAAACATGTGATCTCAAGCATATCATGATATTATTGGGACTATAAAATTTCATGTCATTAGGGATAAAATCGAAATTCTAAGATTAGATTGCTTCTAGAATATGTCTATTCTTTCTAGACACATAAAATGGACATGGGAAGTATTAGGACAATGAGTGCCATAGTTTCCATTGCCCATGACTTAAAACCACCACCAACAAATTCATTGATATTTCACAAGTGGGGTCCGAAGAGGTAGAGCCTATGCATACTTTACCCCTAACTGAGAGGACAGAGAGGTTGTTTTCGAGCCCTCGACTTAAAACCAAATGGTTTAAAATTAAGCAATATTTTGCAAAAAGTTTCATGTTTATTCTAAGTTTGTAACATTGATATAGAGTAGCTGTGGATACGGTGATACTTTACTATCCGCACTAATTTTAAATGATAGATCTGCCTTTATCATAGATCCTAGCAATATATGGTCTTCCGTAATAAGATGAAAAGGGTTCTAATGAACTCTTTATGAGACTGCCTATTCAAAGTGATATTCTAAATTTGTCTGGTTCAATCAAAATGACAAGTGTGTGCTAGATGAGCTTAAATTATGTAATTTAGTTGGATATTGAGCTCTCTATCTCCAGTCAAAGGAATTTGCTTGTCTTGAAGAGTTAATTATTTCTCTTACCCAATTACATACATAGCAGAAAGGGGATTTCTTGGCTCTTGTATGACAGAACAAAGATCTGACTGAAAAGAGGAAATAAATAAGCATTTAACTGATTTGTTTTGGCCTTCTCTGACTCCAAGATCGGTGAATGTGATTGCTGACAAGGTCAGAATTATTCAACTCCGAGATTGTGAATTGGATAATCCCCAGAGTCAACAGCTTCAATGATTCTGTTGTATTTTAAATTAATTATACGGAGGAGCACATGGTAACTGGATGTCTACAAGTTTGAACGGGTGAAAGTCAGAGAGGATCAAGAGGACCTGGATTGTTGAATAATTTCATATTTTATTGTTGAGTAAACGTTATAGTAACAGGGACTTGAATCAATGCCAAGTCTAACAGTAAACTTTTTTTTTTCTTATTTTCTTTTTTGGAGAGAATTGGCACGTGAATAATGGAGGAGGGATAATAGAAGAAGGCAGGACCCTCGATTGACCAGACACTAACATGGACGCTTTTTAATTGTTAAGACTCTAATACAAGTTTGCCATATTGCAATTGATAGAGTTTAGATAAAGAGCAGGCAAAGTGATCCTTCCTACTTGTGTGAGAGACAGTTCATTATTGTGCCAGTCTAATTTTAGACAAGTTAGTACTTCACCTGAATCAAGCATAATTTGAAGAGATGAAAGTTGGAACTGATTCGTTTGCCAGTTAATTTAGCTGGGTCCAGGAATTTGTCTGTTGAAAAAAACATCTTGACTTGGAGATTTAAACCGTAACTCTACTGGTCTTGTGAGATTCTACGCTTTCGCTTTTGGAAAATTGGTTTCGTTTGTTGATCATGTACTTTATTCATAACTGGGAGGGCTTACATTTTCTAAGATACTTTGGCTATATAATCAATCAATTCTATTTCCTGAAAAGAAATAATTTTTGCCCCCACCCTCAACCATATTTTTTTTTGGTCATATACTCCCTTTCTACCTCTTTCTCTATGATTACTTTCAGTATATCATCCTTTACTAACTTCCTCTTTATGTTTGTGTCTCCATCAGTTTCTAAATGCAATCCTTCAAAATACCTCTCTGGCCGATGTGGTGGAACTACAAGAATTGGTGTGCTCATTGGAGGTAACTTTTTTTTTTTTTTGCTCAACTTCTCCAGAAAATGTTACTAGTAGGTAGCTACTTTGATTTTTCGCCCAATTCCTTCTCCAGTCGTTTAATGTACTAGTGTTCAGTTTAGCATGTCCTGCTGAAATCATTCCCTGATCCTCCTGCTTCATGTTGGCAACACCTCTCAATTAGCAAATGTGCACTCTTTAGTTTTCTTTAAATGAGCTTGATAGCCTGCACATATTGGTTTTGTGACCTTATTATGTAAGAGATTGATCTTGCAAAATTGCAAAAGAGTTGCTGAACTTGCTGATCAGTAAACTTCTGAGCCTGCTACTTCTACAGCCTCTTGATTTAATTTTACTGGATTCAATGTAAATGGTGAGTTTGATCTCTTCCTGGTTTAATGAAATTCTCGATCACTTACAGGGATTATTGCTGGAGCTGGTTTAATGGCTGCTTTGGCTATTCTCTGTTACTGCATTCGAAGACGTTCTGCATCTCTGAAGAAAAGAATGAGCGCAAAGCGCCTTCTTTCTGAAGCTGCAGGTAGCTCCAGTGTTCCTATGTTCCAATACAAAGAAATTGAGAAAGCAACAAACAGTTTCTCTGAGAAACAGAGGCTGGGCATAGGTGCTTATGGTACAGTTTATGCTGGAAAGCTCCACAGTGATGAATGGGTTGCAATTAAGAAACTAAGACATCGAGATCCAGATGGCGTTGAACAAGTGATGAATGAGATTAAGCTTTTGTCCTCTGTAAGCCATCCAAATCTAGTCCGCCTCTTAGGTTGTTGTATTGAAAATGGTGAACAGATTCTTGTTTATGAATTCATGCCCAACGGAACTCTAGCTCAGCATCTACAGAGAGAAAGGGGTTCAGGACTTCCATGGACAATACGTCTCACTATCGCCACAGAAACTGCTCAAGCGATAGCTCACCTTCACTCAGCAATGAATCCACCAATATACCACAGGGATATTAAATCTAGTAACATACTCTTAGATTACAATTTCAACTCAAAGGTTGCAGATTTTGGTCTTTCCAGATTTGGCATGACGGATGATTCCCATATCTCTACAGCACCACAAGGTACTCCAGGTTATGTGGATCCTCAGTACCATCAGAATTACCATCTTTCTGACAAGAGTGACGTCTACAGCTTTGGAGTGGTTCTTATAGAAATCATTACGGCACTGAAGGTGGTTGATTTCTCTAGACCACATAGTGAGATTAACTTGGCTGCACTTGCAATTGACAGAATTGGGAAAGGTCGTGTGGATGAGATAATCGATCCATTTCTTGAACCACACCGGGATGCATGGACCCTATCATCAGTTCATAGAGTTGCAGAGCTAGCTTTCAGATGCCTCGCATTTCATAGGGATATGAGGCCTTCGATGACAGAAGTGTCAGATGAACTAGAACAGATCAGGCTCAGCAGTTGGACATCATTGGAGGACAATATATGTATGACATCATCAGTGAATTCCTCTTGTTCATCTCCGCGTAGTATGAGCGAGACATCTTTTCGTAGTACAACAACTAAGAAAGGAGGAGTTGGGAGTAGGAGGTTAATTCTTCCACAGAAGATAGGGAATGCACTGTCAACCATGGAGGAAATAAAGGATAGTTCCCCTGTTTCAGTGCAGGATCCTTGGTTAAGCGAAGAAAGTCCTCCTTCAACAAACAGATTATTGGGTAGTGCTGGTCGATGATGACTTGAAAAGAAAGTCCGCTTTAGGTAGAAAACTGAGGTGATCACCTGTAATCTATTACAACTAGTTTACCACCTTTTCTTGTCTTATAATATATAGTGATTAATACCAAAGAGTAATACAACATTCTTCTTTGTCATTACATGCTCGAAACTAGTTGTAGCTTTTTTCTTGCCTCTGCAGCCTCATACATAAAAGTAATGTGAAATAGTGATTGGACAAGTGCCAACAACCACGAGAAAGATCAGTGACCGAATTTGAATATTCCTTACATATTTGTGCGTTCCTTATTTTCTGTTAATTTATGTGGGGAAAAAAGATTGGACAGATTTTCCTTATAGAAGTTGAACCCCGTGTAGAAACTAGAAACCAAAAGTTTATCTAGCTACCTATCGCACAATTTGCTTCAGCAATCATCATTAGAGGAGGTATCAAAAGTTTCAAGTACTCCTAACAATTATATGAGGAATTTTTCCCCTTAAAATTCTCAGAAAAATATGAACAAATTGGTACAGATGATATTACATTCTTTCCTTCCCATCCTTCATGGGAAAGGAACGTTCTAAAATATTTTCGATGACTTTCTCGATTTCCTGTTTAAATTCAATTAGAATACTCCTGTATCAATTGCATCATCCATCAATTTCAAGACTTCTAGTACACTAGATATGTTAAATAAATCTACATACAATTAAATTATAAGTGATTATACAATCGGAATATATGTATCAGAAATGCCATCCTTTGAATTTAGCAAAGCACAATCAAGTTTGCAAATAACAGTAACAAAAATGAAATATAACATGAAAAGCAAGAATCTTTTCAAGATTTTTGAGCTTCAGGTCCTAAAATACCATTAACAACAGTTGAGGCGACCAAAATTCCAACTAATTCAGCTCCAGCCACTGCTCCAGCTTGAGCTAACCCTCCAAAACTCACTGAGCTCTCAATCTTTTCCTCCGCAGCTCCTATCCCCTTCTCAGCCGTCACCAATCCTTTCTCCGCTGCTACAATTCCCTTATCTGCCGCCTCGAATCCTTCCTTCACTAACACCTCTGCTTCCTCCTCTGCTTTCCTCAGCTTCTTTCTCAGTCCAAAAAGGCCAATGTCCTCTGCCTTTGACGGCATTTCCAGCGCTTTCAGTGCCGTTGTCGCCGTCAGCAAAGATATTAACTGCCTCCGACCGGGGAGAACCACCGACGCCTGTTTAGTAGGAGTTGTGTTTGCATCTAGCACACAACGAATTGGGAATGTCGGTACGGCAATTGAGCTAGTGGTGAAAGCCATGGCTTTGCTCTTTCTCTGCAATCGACTGAGGCTAGCAAAGCTCCCTCGATACCACAGCGAAGTATGTGGTCTGATATTTTTGAACGGACAGAAGGAAATATAAATAAATAAATAAATACTACCTGAAAAGGATTTTTTTCTTTCCGAAAATTTTCCTTTTTCTCTTTTTTCTTTCTGTTTTTTTTCAATATAAATTTTCTAGAGTGATGTGTTAAAAATAGTTAAGACTAGTGGTATATTGGTACCATACTTAAATGATGCATTAAACGACAACTTCAATCCTTCCGAACAATATTATCGACTCGTGAATAATGAAGAACAGAGTTAAAGATGAAGAAATTACTGTAGGATTGAAATTGTTTAATTAATTAAAGGTTAGACAACAATGAAAATACAATTACTTACACCAATGCATGCATCAAATCAATAAATGAACGGCATGTTTTTATAAAATAAATTTTATTTAACAAATTTCAATTACGATAAACTAATATGGTATAATATAGTCGAAATAGTATGGGTTAGCCAGTTTTTGATTTGGTAAATAAAAAACAGAAAAGGGTCAAAAACGCCGTTATCTAAGGCTGTATTGTGGTCCGGGCCTGGGCTTAGGCGGGCCGGACTGAGGCGGTCCCGGGCCTAACGGGCCAAATGAGTGGAACCAACCCACTAAGGTCCTAAGCCCAGATGGTCCCGGGCTAAATGGGTCAGGCCCGCGGGCCTAAACGGGCTTTTTCATTCCGGGCAATTTTTTTTTTTTTTATCTAGAGAAATTTCTTGTAAACTATATATGTATATGCTAATATAAGTTGCTTATAAATATCTATATAAATATATATAGTATATATAGTATGTATATATAATTATATATTGCCTTATATAATATATAGCTTTTATATATATATATAGAGAGAGAGAGAGAGAGAAAGAGAGCTGTTGGGCCCCGTTTGACTCATTTTGCCCGGTTGAACCGGCAGGCCCGCCTGACTGTCCCGGGCTTACGGGCTATTTGGTCAGGACCGGCACGCTATGGGCTTTTGCACCACTAGAGACCGGCCCATTTGGCAGGCGGGCCAGGCTAGGCCCGGCCCACAATACACCCTTACCGTTATCGTTTGGTAAATGGTTTACTTCTACGCTCTGTCCATCATTTGGTCCGAAGATACACTCGACGTTATTTTTCGGACTAAAAATACCCCCATGACTAACGGAAATTTCTATGGTTCCTTCTTTAATGTGTTGGCAGCACATAGTTGAGCCACGTGGCTCCCTTGTCCCGATCAAATTAACCCGCTCCAATTTATTGGATCAACCCACTAAAGTTTTTTAACCTTAACCCTAGATCCTATCCCTTTCTCCTTCATTTCCATCACTTATTCTAAATAAAATTAAAAAATCAATGGCCGAAGGTTTTCAAGCGAAGCTTTAATTTCTTGCTCCAACCAAACTCCATATCAAGGTTCAGCAATTAATTTCTAGCAACACTCAATCAACTTTGAGAACGAATTTCAGATTTGGAAGTTATTTCAAGCGAAGCTCCAAAAGGTTCTTCAATAGTGAACTATTTTTCTCCAAGTTTTCACCCAACAAGATAGCAAGCCAGGAGAATTTCAACGAAGAGCTTTTCGAAGACCCGTTTGGAGTGAAATTTTATTTTGATCTGAAAATTCGTCACTTGTAGTTGGAATTGGCTGGTTAATGTACTTTGAGCCTAAATACATATATGCAAACTGATTTGAGAATGAGAACCTTGAAGAAGGAGCTTTAACTCCATTAAAACTCTTTTGAAACCTTGGTTCGAAATTGTTTTTTTTTTTTCAATTGTAACTTATTTTGAATGTTGATTAGATTTTGTCGGGGACATTAATAGGAGCTTAAATTTAAAATTTGAGGGAGTTTGAAATAGATTTGAGATGGATTTGGGTGAATTTTCAGAGCAAATTCGAAGGTTGAAGAACATGTTCAATCCAAAAAATTGGGGATCTAAATCTGGGGCGGTTTTAAATCTGGAGCGTGTTAAATCTGATATGGACAAGGGAACCACGTGGGCCAATTACGTGCTGGCAACACATTAAAAAGGGACCACAGAAAGTTTCTTTAGTCGCGGGGGTATTTTTAGTTCGAAAGATAACATCGAGTGTATTTTTGGACCAAAAGATGGACAGAGCGTAGAAGCAAATCATTTACCAAACGATAGGGATATTTTTAGCCCTTTTTCGATTAAAAAATGCTGCAAATATTTGTAAATTAATAGAAAAATAGTCACTATTAATGCAGAGATAAAAATATACCCTTAGTTGAAACACGAAAAAAATTCAGCATAATATGCTGGACTATGAAACTCCAACATATTGTGCTGGAGTATAAACTTCAAATACACATTGTATGCGAATTTCAGCATATTATGCTGGAGTTATATGCTGGAATTCCATATGTAAAAAATTCAAACTTTAATATATTGTGCTGAAAATTTTTCCGGATTTTAACTTAGCATATTTTTGTCGATATTTTATTATCGCATAAAAAATAATTAAATTTCAATTAATTTTAAAATAATAATTAATTTTCAATTAACAATTATAAATCAAGCTAATTTTAAATTTCTCCGTGTAATGTACGCACTAGGTCCGAAGAAATATTTTCAAATATCTGCAACCATTAGAATATAATCCATTCTTTTATCATATTGTGGTAAAATTAAAAAATTGATCAAATGACAGTCATAACAAAAATGCACACGATTGGGAGTAGTTCCCTTTCCTCGGGTACCATCGACGTAAAACGACGCCGGTTCTTCCCAACCAGCCATTTTACCTTTTTGCGCCATACGGGGTTTTTGGGGGTTCAAAGAGAGGGAAAATCGAGGGTTTATAAAGTTTCCGATAGGAGTTGCTAATTCTAATTGAAGGTGAACTATGGCTGAGGAAGTAGCAAATTCAGAAACAACAAGCCCTACGGCGGAGCAGAACCAGAACTCGGTGAATGCCACCATCGAATCAGGGTTTCAGGGAGGTACAGAATCGACTTGCGACAATAATAATGCTGAGAGTTCTGCGGTTACTTCTGATGGTGACCGCGAAAAATCGCTGGAGTACGCCGATGAGCTAATGGAGAAAGGTGCTAAGGCCGATAAAGATGGAGATTATGGAGAGGCCGTTGAATGCTATAGTCGTGCCCTAGAAATCCGGTTAGGGTTTACACATTTCATTTCCTCCGGTTTTTGTATATCAAGTATATTTAGCTGCCTGCTTATTTTCTTTGGTTATATGTTAGATTATCTTATTTCGAATTAAGCTTTAGTTCGAAACTTACATCACAAAAGAAAATCGTCTGATCGTTTTTTGTTAGTGATGCAGCAAAGGCACGAGAGTTTAGGGTTAGGGTTTATTGTGCTGCAGGTGCAGTAGATAAGTTCATCTTTCAAGGTATTTTGATGAGCAGAATATATTGTTAATATAGGACTAATACACAGTACAGACTCTTTAAGAGATTATTGGATAAATATTTCTTCATATACTTGCTTTACTTGTCTTATTAAATTGCAATATGAAAAAAATTTGTTTGGTGTGGCTTAAATCTTTCCCCTTTTGGGATGATTGAGCCGCAGACATGACGTACAACTGTGTATAATTGAGAATTACATGCTCCCCCTGGGCTATGCTCAAATACATTCTTCAATAGCCTTCTCAAAGCGGAATTAAAATGTTTCAAAGCTGTTGAGTTGACCAATTGAATAGAGGAATTAGTATCCATCAGTCTTTTCATAGTATGCTCCTTCATTTTCTTTCTTGTTCTCTTCTATTGCATTCTTTGTTACATGAGTGTGTGTGTGTATAAAGTAAATATTTCAAGAGAGTTTTTCAAGGACATTGTACGTTTTTTCATCATACGATACACATAGTTTTAGAGTTTCTCTCTCCCTATATATATCTCTCAACAAGTCATAAATATTTGTGTGGCTATAAATCATCCCATTAACAGGAAAATGTGTTGTTTAAAGTTAAATTGTTGTAGTAAGACTAAAAAGGAATGTGCATCACATCAATTGGGAGAAAGATATTATTTTTCTATGCGTTCTACCTTTTCTAATAGATTTCTCGTTTCACGTTGACTTATTTTGCAAAACTTTCAGGGTTGCACATTTTGGTGAACTTGCTCCTGAGTGTATCAATGCATACTATAGATATGGGTGTGCTTTGCTGTGCAAAGCTCAGGATGAGGCTGATCCTTTGGTTTCTGTGCCTAAAAAAGACAGCGAGTCTCAACAAGATTCTAATAGAGATGGTTCTGTTAAGAGTGCTGTTAGTTGTGAATCTTCTGTTGCTTCTATCTCAAGTACTGGTGAACCAGGTGGAAGCTCAAATGGAAAGGAGAAAGAGGAAGATGATGGTTAGATTCTTTTGCATTAATCTCATCTGACTTCTCTATAATGCTACTCGTGCTTTATATCAACGACATCATTTATTATGAAAAGATAATAATTGAATTGAAGAGTTTGCTAATTAATTAACAAAGTTAGCATCAACAAAAAAAGTGTCATTAAAATCCATTGATACGTCGCCTAAAGCAATAGAGTGATGTGAAGCAAGATGGTTTATTGCCTCATGGGTGAAGCAATGAGTTTCTTCGTAGTCCATCACTTTAGAAGTGAGGAACAAAGTGATTTAGAAAAAAGAAGCGAGGAGCAAAGTGATCCAGCAAGAGCAGTTTATTTTGAATGTAGCTTAAAGAAAGAGGGAGGGAGGGAGAACTAATGCTATTTCTTGAACCTCTCCTTGCTCTTTGAGTGCTAGTGCTCCTGAGTTTGTAAAACCTCTCCTTTCACTGCTTCTGTTTCATTGTTTCTTTTGGTTTTTCTCTTTCTCAAACAATGACTTTTCTTTCTTCCAGTATTTGAGTTCTATTCTTCTGTAACTTCTCATTTTGAGCTTCTCTCTCTACTGTTTTATTTCATTTTTAAAAATAACTAAATACAGAATTGAATGTTGCATATTAATTCTTTTTTCCCCTTCCAAAATGATTGGTTAATTGAAATCTGAAATCAATTATGCGAGTAAACTTTTGTTTCTGTATCCTTGTTGACATAACATTTGAAAGTTGTTTAATTTGAGTTGGATTAATAGTGTCAATTGTACACCAGACATTGAAAGTGGCAACTTTAATTGCAATACAGTGTTATAAGTACCAAATTCATATATCCTTTTAAAAAAACATATATGTTTGGTAATATTTATATTTTCTGTAAATGTGCGCTTCATTCCAAAGAGGCGTGCTCTGTGCTTCACGTTTTGGTTTAAAAGCCCATGGCCCTGTTTCTTATTGCACATTTTGCTTTAAAGACACAGGACGCTGCTTTGTTACCCGGTTGAATCATATAAATTCTTAATTGCGACTTAAGTAGATACCACTCGCCTTCTGTGCTTGTCATTTTTAGTTTGTTACAGATTACTGCTGCCTCCTTTGTAGAGTAGTTTTTGGAAAGATGTATTGTTAGACTTGTAAAGACGTGCTGGTGCTGTCCTCCCACCAATAGAAATCAGTTATCTGGAAACTATTAGTCTCTGACATTCTAATTCTAAGAAACGGGTATTTACTATTGCGTTTGCTGGTCTTCTGTGATCTATGTTAGCAGTGCAAAAAATTAGGTTGTCAAAATAGAACCTGGGAAAGTGTGTAATGATATCCTTTTTAGATATGATAATTCTTGTTGTGGATACTCTGTTGTGGTTCAGCTGCAGAGGAAAAAGACAATGAAGGAGATGAAGATGAAGAAGAAAGTGATGCTGAGGATGTGGCTGAAGGTGATGAGGATGAAACTGACCTGGATTTGGCCTGGAAACTGTTAGATGTTGCAAGGGCAATTGCTGAAAAGCACTCTGGTGACTCAATGGAAAAAGTGGATGTATTATCAGCTTTGGCTGAGGTAGCCTTGGAAAGAGGTTTGTCTCCTAAGCAATACTTTCAGTACCTTAATTAGAATGGTGTTGTGAGACTCCTTTTAGTATCTGTCCTGTGAAGTTGCCCATTGGGCTATCAACCACCATTTGTCTTGTTGAATGAAATATCTACTGAATACTGATCCCAGGACTGATAATTAAGTTGTCATCTCAACTGGAAAAGTCAGTATATTTGATTCTGGCATTTTGGTTATTTTTAATTGTAATCCCCTGCTGCAATAATTTATCTAACTCAAAATTTTCAAATCAATGGAGACAACAGTGATAACTGGATGAGAATGATTTTAACAGCATTAAAACGTGTGGCGTAGCACTAAATGAAATTAAAATTGGATGTATTATAATCTTTGGCTGAAGTAGCCTTCGAAAAAGGTTTTCTCTATATTGTACTTCCATTACCTTAATTAGAATGGTGTTGTCAGACTACTATTTTCTGTGTGGGAAGTTGAAGTGTCCATTGGTGGTTGATAGCCCAATGGACATTTCAACTTCCATTAGATTTTATTCTAGCATTTTGGTTATTTTGAAGTGCAATCCTGTGCTGCAAATAGCTTGGTGATTTAGCCAAAAAAAAAAAAAAAATCAGTTAATATCATCTTGATTAATAAAATATCTAGTTCTATCACCACCGAGGTATAGATGTTTTGGAACATGATGTGTTGTGAGGTGTTTCTGTGTTGTGATTATGGGACTAAGAATGAGGAAATGATAGGCAGATTGAAGAGGGTTGGGGGCAAATATTGGGCGCGAATAAGGGTGGAGAAATAATACTAGTCGCTTGGCACAATGGCGGAACTCCTTGCTGAGACTTAGAGAATAAGAGGGGTCATGACCATGAGTGACGGAGCTGCCTTCCTCCTATTAAAACATAATTTAGCAACTTGCTAGCGTTATTAGTTGTAAGGTCGTATTTACGCTCTAGATGGTGGTTCGCTGTCTGTTTCATGAATTTCTAGGAAAATCCTAGCTGACTGGAAATGGATTAAGTGGTTGAAATAATAATGACCTAAACTGAACTGAACAAACCGAATGCAAATGATTTGGTACTTTGGGTAGTTGTAACAAGATGTTTATTTCTCTACTTCACATGCTACAGGATTTGTAAATTCTGTCTTTTTCTTTTGCAGAGGATCTTGAAACTTCCCTTAGTGATTACCTGAAGGCGTTATCCATTTTGGAACGCTTGGTTGAACCTGACAGTCGCCATATTGCTGAGCTGTATCCTTAGTAACACGTAACTTGCCTTCAACCCTTAAGGGGATTGTTGTCTGACCTACATCTTAGTATTAATTTCTTTATCTGGGTTTTATTGAGTGCCAAATTTAGGTGTTGCTTCCTCTTCCTCGCCTTGTGTTCTTAACTGGATTACAGCAACTTTAGGATATGTTTATGTCTGGAAATTGCTTCGAAGCCTCAGGAAGCCATACCATACTGCCAAAAAGCTGTTTCGACTTGCAAGTCGCGGCTACAGAGGCTCACAGATGAAATAAAGCTTTTGTCAGAATCAACAGAAAGATCAGCTACTAATGTAGATCAGATTGCGAGACAATCGTCCAGTGCATCACAGTCCGACTCTGTATCTGCTAAAGAAGCAGAGATTGAAACGCTCACAGGTCTATCTGCAGAATTGGAGAAGAAGGCAAGTATATCACCAAATGAGTTTTGATTAATATCTTGGTTATTTCTTCTTTTATAATTGTGACTCTTCCGCTTGCAGCTTGAAGATTTGCAGCAGTGCATGTCAAATCCATCATCTATCCTCTCAGATATTCTGGGACTGGTTTCTGCGAAAGCAAGAAGTATGGAAAAAGCTCCTTCTTCTATGGCTGTGAGCTCTTCACAGATGGGTGTTGCTACCAGTGGTAGTGGAGGTTTTGACTTTCCAACCGTTTCCACTGCTCACACAAATGAGGCAGCTGGAGTGACTCATCTAGGTGTAGTGGGAAGAGGAGTCAAGAGGGTGCTGCTAAACACAACTACAGAGTCTAGTCCAATGAAAAAGCCTGCATCTGAGCCGCCATCAAATAATGGGGATGGCAGTGCCTCGTAAAGAATGTATTGTTGTTGCTGTGATGAAGTAATCTTTAACATACAAAGAAAGCCTATTGACAACGCTAGTGGTGATTTGCTTCTGTTGTTTCTGACTCTGTTTGTTAGCTGGGAAGTCTGTTGTAAGATGGCATAATTTTGTGTCCTGTCCTTGATCACTTATGCTTTATCCTCTGCAGTTGTATGTTCTTCAGATAATCTACCGAGACTCAGAAGTTGAACACTTTTTTGAATGAGATGGTAACTTTGCTGGCAGACCAGTAACCGAACTAGTTAATAGTTATTCACTACCTAGACTACTGGGTGCTGATTCACCGTCATGGCAAATAGCAAGTTTTAGTACTTTTATTTATTATTTGTTTGTAGGGTCGTGAGGGCAGTGTAGGATGTAACATGACTTGGTTTTAAAATTAACCCTCGTTCGCCTTTCTTTACTTTTTGTTTCAAGTAAACTTATGGTTATCAGGGTATTAGATTTCTTCTTTCTTTATATCATTTAACAGCAGACCTATTACATTTCAAATTAAGATGACCTTTCTTTGACGCTTCGTTCGCAGTACCGTGTTGCTAGGAGGTGGCTAGTATTTGATAGATCGCATAAGTTGGTCTAGATACAACTATTATCCGAAAAAGAAAAAGGTCCTTGTACCATGGTTTTGTTTTAATGCTATGTGATTTTTCTATTCTATTATTAGTCCAAACCTTCCTCATAGGAAATTTTTGGTATCTAACCAGTGAAAGTGGTGCTGTTGTTTCCCAGAGATTATTTTTGCCTAGGGAAAATAAAAGATAAAATTTCAGTGCCAGGATATCTTAGTAGTAAGATAATTCAATCCAACATGATTCTGGCAGCTAAGGCGACGTACGAATGTTTCTGAAATTAAGCGCACTTTCATGTGAAGCATACCTGCTCTCTGTCGTGTATTGTGGATGTTTATACTCTCCCGAAGATGCTCTTAAGCATTATTACATGTGGAATTATTGATTTAATGCTAAGAGTACCATAACATGTAGTTTAGCACGTTTTGTCTGATTACAGTTCGATTAGTATGGTTTGTATTGTCTTAGATGTGGATTGACGTGTTTAGCATTGATGGATTCTATATGGAATCAAACAACCACAAAATGCCAATTTACCAAAGAAAGTGCAGCAAGAAAAACATAGTAAGTGAATCTTTTCGTGAAAGAAAAACCTAGTTATACGATACTACCAAAGGAACTTTGTGACAATTCACATTATATGGGTGTCAACGATTGGTCGTTGCAATCAAAGTTGATGGCACTCCTATAAAGGAGTTCAAGAATTGGATAAAGTTAACAAAACATCATCAACTTAGAATCGAAGACTTCCAAGAAAAGAAATACGTAGAACGAAAAAATGTGTTATAGAGTGGATTGCAAGAAATGTGGCAAATACTCATGGGGTGGGTGTGGTAAACATTTGACCACCCTATATGCTAGAATCGAACAAGGCAAACACTGCAATTGTTGTCCTTGGCCTGGGGTTGTCATCCCTCCTCCTCAGACCACGACCCAAAACAAATGTGCTCCGACCACTGTAGGTATATATCATTATAGATGGATTCAGAATTTATACTGTGAGCGTACTTCTTAATATATATGTTTAAAAAATTTGATAATCTTTTATATACATATATATAATTCGACTCCGAATTGGGCATCACTAAGTAAATCTGCCTCTACAGCATCGCATTTTCCTACACATTGCCAGATTTTTAAGCATAGCCACTAGGCAAAGCTAGAGATAAAAAAAGACCTTTGATTTAAAAGAAAATTAAGGTTACAACTTGGAGAAAAAGTATATATTAAGATCTATTGACGCTCAAATAAGTGGTACATTTTTTTTATTGCTCTTTCTCGACTTTGGTAGACCTTTTATGATTAGATTCTGATCAAGGAAAATGAAAGAAATTTAAGCTGATGGTCCCTTATGTCAAGTGCCAACCAAATAGGGAAGGTGGAAATTCTCTCCTATTTATTTTTTTATTTCCGAAGAAATCTATTAAATCACGACATTTGCTTAGTGTTTACAACTTTTGACAATTTTGCTCATACTATTTTCTACAAGTTTGAAGGATTGAGAACGACTCAAAAGTTTAAGCTATAATTTGTTTCTTCATTTCTTTAGGAAGAATTTACTTTCCAAGAAAGTGGTTTATTAGTTGGATTAGAGACAATGCAATAAATCAAAGGTGGTGGGACTATACTAAGAAGGATGGTTTATTAAAGAACCCCTCTACCTCCTACTTAGATTAAGGAGGAAGTGAACCCACTAGTCATTCTTAGGGCTGCTATTTAGAAATTAGTCTGTAATTATTTTATCTTGAAAGTTTCAGGATTCAGGATATTTTTGTTCCAAAAAAATTATACTGAAAAACTGAAGTACAAAACACTTTGACTAATTCTAAATAGCAATCCTTTAAAGTAACTACCTGATTTCATTTCTACTTACATTAATCTTATGAAACAGCTTACTGGGTAACTTTTTAATCCTTGGATTAATTTCCCAATAATTGGTTTCGTTTTTTGTTGTTTTGAAGGTACTCAATGAGGTGATGATGCCGTTGGGCACTAGCTACATTGCATCTGGAGACCAATAAAGCATATTAATATAAGTAATAGTGATCGTAATAAAGTAATAATAATATGATATGGTGTTGTAAATTTTGAGGTCAAATACACATTGACCGAACCACTCTAATTTGCTTCCAAAGTTCTAAATGTGTGTAAAAAAACTAAATCGGTTTCGAGAATGGAGTGCTTTTCCTAACCTTGTGCAGGGTGCTTGTAATTCTAACTCTATAAATTTGCAATTAGTTATGGGTTTTGTGCCTCTCTTTTGTTTTCTTTATTAGCTCAATGTGGTACTTTCGTTTGGTTTTTGTGTCCTGTTTTTTAACCATCAAACTTACGGATAAATTTTATAAATGGTCATAATTATTTTTTTTTATATCAAAGTTAGATAATTATATTTTTTTACACAAAACTAATAGAACTTTTACTAACTCACACAAAAATCATAATGAACAAAAATTACGACTTTCCGGTAATAGTTTCTTATTCCATATTTTTATTCTTATTTTTAGTATAATATATAATAACCCAATTAAAATAGAAGTGACCCGACCCGGCTCGACCTAATACCTATATATATAAATTAAAATAATACTAAAAGTACATTATTCTCCCAAATACATGATACTTCTATACTTTATTTTTTTTTTTCAAGATTTTTATTCAAATTGATAATATTATTGTTTCCAAACCTTTTGTTTTTTCTCTCTCCCCATTTTTTGGTAAGAATTCATGCAAAATGCTCCAAATTAATATATATATATAATTAATAACCAGATGTATGACTTTCTTTATATTTTGTTTATGATATCTTCTTGAAATCATTTATGTGAGGCAAGCAGTAGGCGGTCAAATCATATATATACCTACTAAGTGTCCGACATAAATAATTTGGAGTATTTTGTATACTAACATATATTTCTTCCGTTGGAGTATTTTTCATGAGATTCGGACAAAAAAAATACGAATAATCAGAAAGCTCATGAAATAATAATGCTATAAATTTATATAAAAATCTTTAAAAAAGAAAATAAAAGATAGAAGTAGCACATTTTGGAGAAGGATTCACTTGTAGTATTATTTTATGGGTATTGGGTTGGATTTGGATCGAGTCATTTTTATTTTAATTGAGTTATTATTTATTAGACTGAAAATAAAAAATTAAAAAACATGAAAAAATATACTACCGGAAAATTGTGTTTTTCAGTCATTATGATTTTTGTGTGAGTTAGTGAAAGTTATATGATTTTTGTGTGAGAAAACATAGTTATATGATTTTGATGGAAAAAAATTCATAGTTATATGTCTATTTGTGAAATTTATCCCAAACTTACTTATGTGAGTACTCTTCATCGATTAATCAGTCACTAATTTATTACGGAGTGTGAAATAGTAATACCCTATGTGCAATACATGCAAATTTAGTTAAAAAATATTATTTTGACAATATATTTATTATATATAGAGTTTGAATCGAAGATAATGATCTGAATATTTAGACATCCTGGGACCAGTTTGATCAATAGAGTGTCATATGGACTATGGTCATATTCCTTAAAGACAAAAGTTAACTAATAATCATATTATTAGTCATTAAATATTAAGAATGTTCACCAGATATGGCTATAATCATGGCATTTCTTTGTCGTCAACTTGTTCAGAACATGAATAACTTTAGGGGAGGATCTTCATCTTATGCTCTTATGTTTTCTTAACTATTAATTCGCCGAAACAGAGAATATTTATTTATTTATTATTATTTTTTGTAAAAACTTTCTTTATTACATTATGGGAATGGGAATGGGAACGGGAACGGGAAAGGGGATGCTAAGCTACTGATGAAGTTTGAACTCTCCATCACAATTGAGGAAGGCAGAGAGCTTGCATTCAACCCGAGAATATTTTGGCCCGTTTGTCCATAAAAATCTTTTCTTTTTTTTCAATTTCTTCTTTAAAATGTGTTTGTCTATAAATTTGTAAGTTTTTGGAAATTTTTTGAAAATCAGTTTTTTAAAAAAAATAAAAATTTCCTACTCACGAAACTGTAATATTTTTTCAAGTGAAATACATGTCCAATATTATTTTAAATTTCAAATACTATTTTTTAACTTAACTCCATAAATTATTTTTTTTCAAAAATTAATTTTTTTATGTCCAAACACCTACTTAGTTGTTTGGCATGTCTTGGCATTTCTACGTTCTAATAAAATATCCTGCCTTCATTATTTTTAAATAAACTATATCGTTGTTAATATTTATTTTGAATTTGAAATGGTAGATAGACCATTTAATATTGTGCAACCCCTCTTTGCGTGGACCTCAAAAAGACGCCATTTAACTCCCTACAAATAAGGGTAGGTATGTTGTAATTAATGGCAGGCAGGGTAGGCCATTTTTCTCATCACAGATTTCCACCAGATATTTTTTTTTTTTAATCAGAGAAGTCTGGGAGGATTTTATAGGTTGACTCACTTACATATTCTGAAGATATTTAAATCACTACGGAAAAATTTAAAATGAAGTGATATAATATTTTTTTAAAATAATGAAAGATGAATAGTGTATACGGTCGAAGTCGAGCTCGACTTCAATTTGGTAGATTAGGTTTGGAACATGGCGATGACGGACTGAAGATCGACCCCGAGTCTTACCGAGCTAGAACCCGAGGTCGGAAAACCTGTCTTCGAGGAAAATTGAGTCCGGTGTCGACCTTAGCCTCGAACGAGCTCGAGGATAACTAACAGAAGATCGAATATATCCGTGACCGGACGGATATTATGGCGAGAATCTCGGATATGTATCAGCAAGGAACCGGTAATTAGCAAATCAAGAGAGTTTTACCTTATATAGAAATGTACCTAGAATAGGATTCCTCTACTATATAAAGAGGATCTGATAATTCATTAAAGATATTGTAACACGCATCCCAAAGCAATATACTGTTATTTCTAGTTCTTATTATCTCATCATTCTGTTCCGGCATCGATTAAAGTATTTTTGACTCAAGGGTGATCAACCCTCAAGGCTAAGATTGTTCAACTTATGTGGTTTGCATTTACTTTTCCATCATTAATTTTAATATTAATCTGTTTTCTCATTTTGTATCAAATTAGATCACGTATCCTTAAAGCCACGTATAAATTCAATTGTTACCTGGTCAAGGACGAGGTATCTAAACTTCTTAAAATAGGGTCTATTCGGGAGGTTAAATACCCGGATTGGTTAGCAAACATAGTGGTAGTCCCTAAAAAAGGGAATAAACTAAGAATGTGTGTAGACTACAAAGATTTGAATAAAGCATGTCCCAAAGACTCCTTTCCTTTGCCTAACATCGACCGTATGATCGACGCCACGGCCGGACACGAGATCCTCAATTTTTTCGACACCTATTCTGGGTACAACCAAATACGGATGGACCCGGGTGATCAGGAAAAAGCTTCTTTCATCACTAAATACGACACATACTGTTATAACGTAATGCCATTTGGATTAAAAAATGCTGGTGCCACATACCAACGCCTAGTAAATTGGATGCTCGACGAACAAATAGGAAAATCAATGAAAGTTTACATTGACCACATGTTAGTTAAGTCCTTGTAAGCAGAGGACCATTTAAAATATTTGCAGGAAACCTTCAGCATACTGAAGCAATACAATATGAAGCTGAACCCGGAAAAATGTACGTTTGGAGTGTTGGGTCGGGTAAGTTCCTCGGCTTCATGGTATCAAATCGGGGAAACGAGATCAATCTTGATAAGATCAAAGCCATCAAAGATATCACGGTTGTGGACAACGTGAAGGCCTTGCAAAGGTTAACCGGGCGCATAACTGTCCTAGGGCAATTTATTTCGAGGTCATCTGACAAGAGTCACCGATTCTTCGCACTGTTGAAAAGAAGAATAACTTCTCATGGATCCCGGAAATCCAACGAGATTTAGAGAAACTCAAGAGGTACCTATCGAGCCCACCACTACTTCACACACCAAAGACAGAAGAACAATTGTACTTGTACTTGGCGGTCTCGGAGATAGCGGTAAGTGGAGTCCTAGTTCGGGAAGAGCAAGGTACGCAATTTCCAATATACTATGTTAGTAGAACTTAAGGTGAGGCCGAAACTAGGTACCCTCACCTAGAAAAATTGGCGCTCGCTTTGCTAAGCGCCTTTAGGAAGCTAAAACCGTACTTCCATTGTCACCCGATATATGTCCTAACTACTTACCCTTTGAGAAACGTTATGCATAAGACCGAACTCTCGGGCCGGTTGGTCAAATGGGCCGTAGAAATAAGTGGGTACGATATTGAGTACCGACCTCGAACCACCATTAAGCCTCAAATTTTGGCAGAGTTTGTGGCCAACTTTACGCCGGCCCTAATACCCGAGCTCGAAAGAGAGCTATTGGTTAACTCAGGAACTTCCTCAGGAATCTGGACCCTCTTTATGGATGGTGCCTCAACGCAAAAGGGTCCGGACTTGGAATCGTACGAAAGCCACCAACAGGTAATATAATTAGATAATCTATTAAGACTATCAAATTGACTAACAATGAGGCCGAATATGAGGCCATGATTGCAGGCCTTGAAATAGCCAAAAGCTTAGGGACAGAGATGATCGAAGCTAAGTATGACTCCTCCTCGTGGTAAACCAAGTTAATGGAACATTCGAGGTCATAGAAGAACGAATGCAAAGATATTTGGACAAGTTACAGGTAACATTACATTGGTTCAAAGAATGGACTCTGCAACATGTACCCAAAATCAAAATAGCGAGGCCGATGCCCTCGCTAACTTAGGGTCATTGGTCGAAGACGACGAGTTCAACTCGGGAGAAGTCGTACAACTTATGAGATCGGTGGTGGAAAAACGCCACGCCTAGATCAACTCAACGGGCCTAACTTGGGACTGGAGGAATAAGTACGCGAAATATCTCAAAATCGGTAAATTGCCCTCGGATCCAAAAGAATCAAGGGCCCTGCGTACAGAGGCAGCCTGATTCAGCCTGTCCGAAGACGGAACTCTGTTCAGAAGAACATTCGATGGCCCACTTTCAATATGTCTAGGGTCGGGGGACACTGACTATGTTTTGAGGGAAATCCACGAAGGTACCTGTGGAAATCACTCAGGAGCCGAATTGCTGGTCCGAAAAATTATCAAAACCGGTTACTACAGGATCGACATGGAAAAAGATGCAAAGTAGTTCATTCAAAAATGTGATGAATGCCAAAGACACGCTCCGATGATTCATCAACCCAGGGAGCTGCTGCATTCGGTTTTGCCGCCATGGCCGTTCATGAAGTGGGGAATGGACTTCATTGGTCCCTCTCGTGGGCAACCGATAAGGCTTAATTTATATTGTTTATGACTGACTATTTTTCTAAATGGGTGAAAGCCCAGGCATACGAGAATGTCAGGGAGAAGGAAGTGATCGATTTTATTTAGGACCACATCATATGCCGATTCAGAATGCCGGCCGAGATTGTATGCAATAATGGAAAACAATTCATTGGAAGCAAAGTAACCAAATTCCTTGAAGACCACAAGATCAAAATGATCCTATCAATACCTTATCACCCTAGTGGAATGGACAAGCTCAATCTACCAACAAAATCATACTCCAAAACCTCAAAAAGAAGTTAGCTAATGCCAAAGGTAGATGGAAGGAAGTATTACCAGAAGTCCTATAGGCATACCGTACGACCTCGAAGTCCAGTACCGGGGGTACCCCATTTTCTTTGGTTTATGGCGCTGAAACTTTGATACCAGTCGAGGTCAGAGAACCAAGTATCAGATTTTGATATGCAACAAATGAATCAAACGATGAGGCTATGAGTATGAGTCTGGAGCTATTAGATGAAAAGCGCGAAGTTGCCCTTGTCCGGTTGGCTGCCCAAAAATAGCGGATCGTATTACAAGCGAAGGACCAATCTTCGACACGTCAATACTGGGGACTTGGTACTAAGAAAGTTCACACCGAGCACTCGGAACTCGAACAAAGGGAAATTGGGACTGAACTGGGAAGGACCGTACCAAATTATTGAGATCATCGGAAAAGGATCCTATAAACTCGAAAAAATGAGCGGCGAGAAACTATCAAATAACGGGAATACAACGTACTTGAAGCGATATACTGCTAAGGTATGTCCCCGTTATTTCTTGTATTTACATTTTAAACTAACGCTTGCAGGTAGCCTACAAGGGACGATACTAGATTTTAGGTCTGAAAGCACGCGTTGCACTCTTTTTCCCTTGAACCGATTTTGTCCCAAATGGGTTTTACGGCAAGATTTTTAACGAGGCAACAAGTAAATCGTGCTAACTTAGAATCGAAGGCCGGTAATGAACCGGTGATGATGATCACAACAGCATTCAAGGCCTCTCTTCGATTAGCCCCAAACACTGGGGGGTGTTACCCTCTAATATCGACTTTAGCATGGAAAGAGACTTCAGGATTGAAGGGTCTCTATCGATAGGATTCAATGTAAGGGCCAAACGGTCAAATGAACCATGCCCACATAGACTGCTTGAACCCTGACACAAAGCATGCACACATGTATTACTATTATGCACAAGAATAAAGAGAAGTTTCTTCCTTACAAACATCTTGTCCTTGCTACGGCCATATTAACACGGCTCGGAGACGTCCGAGACCCGCAACAAAAACAAGGCCTTCAAAAAAAAATTCATAACCAGTTCTAAAGTCTACCCTCGTCGAACTATAATCTAAATTACTTACTTTGGGAGAAACTTTTCGGTAACACCAAACTCCCAGGATACCTTAAAACAGAATAATGTAAATGCAAGGTTTGCTTGAACCTTCGAACATAACCTAATTATTTCATGCTAAGGCATTTCGATCTTTATGAATACAAATAATAAGGCAAAGGGAAAAATTCAAAAGCCTTGAAAGGGAAAGAAAGCCTTATATATTCATATCCAAAATTCTTTTTACAAGGGCCAAATAGCCCCGATACAAAATTTTAAAGCGGCCAAACAACCTCAAAAAACAAAAGACAAAAATGTCTAAAAGGATTCTAAGTGGCCTAGTCATCGTCGGGGGAAGCATCATCGCCTTCAGGGTCTCTACCACCTTCGGACTCACATGAATCTTCAGACCCCTCGGAATCCTCCTCCTAGAGATTGCCACTTCATGTGCTCCACCATATTTCTCACTTGGTCTTGAGCTGCCTCAGCATCGGCCTTGTGCTGGGCTACCCTCTCATCGGCCTCAGCCTTGACCACGGCAACCTCCGACTTGGCTGCCTCAAGTTCCTTAGAAAGATTTTCTTAACTGGAGACCGCCAAGCTCAGCTTAATCTGGTGCTCTCGATCTTCTTGGCCTGTACCAAGGCTTTTTCCATTGTAGCCCAGAGCTGGACCTCAGTCAAAGCCAATTGTGCCTGGGGAGGAAAGAACCCGGGCATCCTCCGGGATAGTCGTAGTGATTGACCGCTGTCGGTTAGGATCTGCGCCTGGAGCTGGAAACCGGTCTACTAATCTCGAACTTGAAGAAGGCCCGCTGGCTCCCGAAGACCGTATCTTCTTTGGTATCGGTAAGTCACCCAACCCGGTGACAGTCTTCCGAGGCGGTAGAATCTAAGCCATCAAAGAAATTATTGAAAGAATCTTCCGCCCCTTGAGGCCCCTCATTTCGGCATCCTTTCAGCATCTAGGCCTCGTTGATCATAGAGACAGTGAATGGAGGCGACCCAGAGAGATCTATCACCCCAAGTGCGTCCTTCGAGATATTTTCCTCTACTTGAGAAGTACCGGCCGTGGTTTCTTTGTCGACCTTCTCTGGCCTCGTCCCTCCCGGTTCGGAGGCCTTGGCTACTACCTCTTCATCGGCCTCTTTGGTTTGAGGCAGTTGGGTATCGCTTCTCACGCGGGTCATCAGCTCGGAAGCTTCTTCTTTTTCTTCTCACTCGTCCCTCAATCGATTGAGTGAGTCCAATGGAATCCCCCGAGTGCCGGTACTTTCCTTGGATTTGCCCACCAGCCTCATTTTTGGTTTTTTCTTCTCCAAGTTCGGAGAACTCAGGAGCCCTTTTTCTTTACTTCTCTTTATCCTGCCTTGGAGTAGATGGTTCGGGGAGGATGTCTTCATCACCGGACGGAGGCCTCATTACAGCATCTTTTGGAAGACACGAAAAGGAAAAAGAAGTGAGAACGAGCGCAGTAGAAAAACTAAGTGTTATCCACTCGGGAGAGGAACCTCACCGTGGGAACGAGCCTCCCACCGGCCCTTCAAAAGTTCGCGCCACACACGCTCAGAATATGGCTTCTGCAACACAATGCCCTCGACCCACTCCTTGAGTCGAGGAACTGCATCCGGCATCCGAGCAACAGCTGCACCACCACAAAATATCGATAAGAAGGGAGGAAAAGGAAAAACGATAAACGAAATCTTAAAGTCAAGGTTATACTTACGTTTCATGTTTCATTTCTTAGGAAATGGCATATCCTCGGCTGGGATTAAATCCTAGGATCTTCACTCGAATGAACCGACCCAATCAGCCTCGGTCCCGATCCTCGTCGATGCTCGAGAACGTGGACTTACTAGCCCGACAAGCAAGTTTTATTAATCCCCCTCGATAGAGTCGGGGACTGTACATACGCATGAGATGATCGATGGTGAAGGTACACCTTTCGATTTTGTTTATGAAGAAGCGGAGGAGAATTACTATCCTTCATAAAGAGGGATGAATTTGACCGAGGGTCACCTGGTATCTCTTACAGAAGGTGATGATGACCGGATCCAAGGGCCACGTGCTTATCAGCCCAGTTGCAGTCTTCCTTGACCTTGGAGAGGAAGCTGTCGGTGACTGAGCATATATATCTCGAGATCGGTTCACATCGATTCGGTACCGAGGAAGTTTTCTTGACCTTGAAATCGGTACCGGTTGGGCAACCGTAGGAACAAACATCTTCAGAGGAGGTTCCGGTGTCAGTTCCTCAATGGCAACACATGAAACGTTTTCCTCTACAGCCGGTCGCGAGGCAGAAGGAGTTCCTTTTTGGGGAACAGACTTTGAAGTCTTCACCATTTCTTTGATAGGTGAAGGAAAGAAAGGAAATTTTAAAGATTAAGTTTAATGGTTAGGAATAAAATAAAACTAAAGTTCTTGTGAAAAGATTACAGAATAGCCAAAGATTTAATACTGGAAAAGTGTTGAAATTTCTAAGAAACAAGAGAAGAGAAGATTTGGATGTAAAAAGTTTGAATGAATGAAGAAGGGGATATTTATAGTTTCCAAACGACGATTCAAAGCTGTAAGTGTCCGACCAGCGGCTGACGAGCATTTAATGCCATGAAGATGTGACTGACGAGATGTTTCGTTCAATTTGTCATTTCTGACGAGGAATACCGAGGAGAGATATCGGAGGCTCATATGTTTCTCATCAATTATTCTTCGAAAAATGAGGAAACTATATGTATATGGTCGAAGTCGAGCTCAACTTCAAAATGGTAGATTAGGTTTGGAACATGACGACCACGGACTGAAGATCGACCTCGAGTCTCACCGAGCTAGAACCCGAGGTCGGAAAACCTGCCTTCGAGGAAATTTGAGTTCGGTGTCGACCTTAGCCTCGAATGAGCTCAAGGATGACTAACAGAAGACTGAAATATCTGCGACCGGACGGATATTACGGCGAGAATCTCGACATGTATCAGCAAGGAACTAGTAATCAGCAAATCAAGAGATTTTACCTTATATAGAAATGTACCTAGAATAGGACTCCTCAATTATATAAAGGGGGTCTGGTAATTCATTAAAGACATTGTAACACGCATCCCAAAGTAACATACTGTTATTTCTAGTTCATATTATCTCATCATTCTGTTCCGGCATCGATTAAAGCATTCAACACTCAAGGCTAAGATTGTTAAACTTATGTGGTTTGCATTCACTTTTCCATCATTAATTTTAATATTAATCTGATTTCTCATTTTGTATCAAGTTAGATCACGTATCCTTAAAGCCACTAATGTTTGGTGTAAAAGATATATATTTTTATGTAAATCACCTCATATTTGGCTTTTGTTTTATGAAATTGGGATGTTAATTGCTTCGATTCATGTTAAATTAATGTGTTTTTATGTGTAAGAATGAGTCGGGAGAATTGGAGGCAAAATGAGCAAGAAACAAGCCAAAACGAGACAAAAGTGGACGAAGAGGCATTGGGCGCCACAGGCAGCGCCTGGCGCCACTTGTGGCGCTGGAGGCAGAAGAGTAGAGGAAGCCACTGGATGCAGCGCCCTGGGGGGCGCCTGGCGCCAGCTAGGGCGCCGACGTCGGGACTTGTCCTAATTCGTCTAGAAGTCCACTATTTCGACCCTACCCCTTCCCAACTCCTATATAAACACATCCAAACCCAAGAGGAAGGGAGAGAACGTATTTTTGGAGGCAATAACACTACGGAACATCGTACAGAAGTAATCGATCATCAGTTCTTCATCTTTGTCTAGTATTTTTTATAGTTATTTCAATAGTTATTTCAATACTTTGTATTTTGATTGTTTTGAACATGAGTGGATAATCACCCCGTGTTCTGGGGTTGTGATTAGCCATGAATATTGTGGTTCGAAGTTGAAAAATTCTTGTTTATAATTCATGATTATATGGTTGTTTCTTCAATTCTATGCCTAATTGCTTAATTGTTTGGCCATCAATTAAGTTCTATCAATTATCTATGCTAGGTTTGAGAAAACTATGTTTAGATTAGAGAAGAATTGAAGAAAGCATGTTCTTAACCTTTTTAAAGGGGGCGGATTCGTGGTTAGGATAGGAATATACTTAATCACCATGCTTAATTGAATATCGTGTTCTTATTGCGTTCTTGATAAATTAATTCCATAGGAATATAGGTGTTAATTTTATTAAGAATAGGCGATTAGTACTTCGGAAGAAGGCTATGAGTATGTTTATCGATTAATTAGCAACCATACATGAATTATATGAACGGGAAGTTAATTAGAACACAATAGGATTGGTAAAATAATCACAACCCTGGAATATTTTTCTCCATTGGTTTAACAACACGTAATTCATTCTTTGATAATACTAGTTGTAAATGAGAGCTGTAGTTTAGAGTAATCCATCTATTGAATTCGAATTTTGCTTGCTTAAATAACAATATTAGTCCGTTAGTAAATAGTTAATTTAAGTCCTTGTGGGTACGATAACCTGGACTTACAATCCTATATCACTTGTCGACCGCGTATACTTGCGTGTGCGTTAGGGAGAAACAAGTTTTTGGCGCCGTTGCCGGGGACTTAAAATTCTGCTACTTTACCAACTTCAGCTTATATTTGTTATTTATTCAAGTTTCACTAATCGGCGTACGTTGTTTGCACACACATGATCTTCTATTGAATGCGGAGGAGTAGAAGCGCAAACAACCTTCTTCCTTTTGATCCAGAAATTGAACGAACACTACACAGAGTAAGGAGGGAGATAGAAGCCAGAACTAGAATTAACAGAGAGTTGGACATTGTTGTTCAACCACAACCAATTGAGATGGCGGGTTGTTACACCTTGTGTGTTCGTGCGTTGTCGTACCGTAAGGTTGCTAACATGGTAAGAAGGTATTTGTTTTTTTGAGGTATTTAAATAGGATGATAGTCATACGTTAAGTTTTGAAGTCAAATGAGTTGTGACACGGAAGTTGAAAAAAAA
>MCJB01050763.1:215040-290796 GCA_002018475.1 Nicotiana obtusifolia | reverse complement strand
AATGTGAATGGATAGGTGTACACACTAAGATACCCCTCTACATGCGTGGTGATAGCTTCGTCGGGAGAAGGGATCACCACTTCTTTATCAGCCCAATGGCATTTCGCCTTCACCCTCTCAAGATGTTTATGGGAGATGGAGCTGATATAGTCCGACACGGGTTCGCCTCGACCAGGCACCGATGAGGCCTTTTCGACCTTAAAATCGGAGCCGGTGTGGCACCCTACGGGGATGAAAGCCTTCAATGGAGGTTCTGATGAAGGCTCATCAGCATGAACCGTCTCAGTTTCATCAACAGGCTGAGCAGGGGAATTTTGCCTTGAAGGAACCGACTTGGAAGTTTTTGCCATTGAGATAGTAGGAGCAAGAACTAGAGGAAATTTCAGAAGGGTTTGAGCACTTTCTGGAGAATGAGATCAAGGAAGAAGTTTGAAAAAAGCAGTTTTGTTAATAGAGAAAAAGTAAAGAAGTTAATCCGTGGTAAAAGGGGTTATTTATACTTTATCAAAGGCGGCGACACCAAGCATGAGGCAACCAGGCATTGAATGCACGCATTAAATGCCTGCAACAGGAACGATATTTTGAAGATGGGACCTGTGATGATTGCCTACATTGGCAATCGTGTACGTCACAATTCTGCCGTCACGCCTAGTTTTCTTTTTAATATATTAGTTGATGACTCTGCCTACGTGTCATGATCAATGCTTATATCGGTTACTTGCCCCACGAGATCGGAGGGCGGAAATTCATATCGTTTCTTGTCCTTACTCTCCAATAAACGCGGGGACTATCTGTATTGGGTCGGATATAAGTAAATGAAATCGGGCCGGTCACAATCAAGGGAAGACAGGACGGTTATAGTATGAGGCCGAACTACCTCGGTCCGGGATCGAGAAGTCGGGCACGCAGGTTGGAGCAGCCGAGACGAGACGACCGATATGGCTGGCCGAGGAACACTTAGAGATTGAGGGTCGGCCTCGAACCGTGTATCTCGCCATTCACCGGGTATCTCGCCAGGAGTAATTATCTCAACCATTATAGCCGTTATGCCACGATTTAAGGAGATTCAATCCCGTATTTAAGGGGATTTATCTTGTAATTAGTTACCTACCTTATTTGGAATTCTTACTTTTGCCTATAAGAGGCGTTCTCATTCACCATTGTAACACACAACATTCTCTGAAAACACAGTTAATATATTTTGATTATTTCTTATCGCATCTACTATTCTCCAACACTACATCGCTGTTCATCAGAATATTTTCCCATTTCTCAAAGTTCATCGCCAATTCGCGGTTTGACTGTCCTTTTCTTATCATAATATTTTAATTGCTTTTGCCGTATTTTCACTTAGTATCAAACTGGTTCACAAATCCTTAGCGCCACGAATAAATTCAATTGTTATCCGGTTTTAAGGGTAAACAGTATTCACACTAAAAAAGTTGTTCGATACCTTCGAAATGAAGCAGGTGGTATGAAAAATGTTGGATTTTTTGAACAAGATGCTCACAATTTTATACAAGCACGTAAGAGAAGTATGATTAATTGTGGAGATGCTCAAACTCTTTAGAATCATTTTATGCATATGCAATCAGAGGATCCAAACTTTTTTTTAACTCTTTTCAAGTAGATGAATATGGAAGAATGTGCAACTTTTTCTGGAGAGATAGTATATCTAAGTTGCACTATGACTGTTTTGGTGATGTAATCGATTTTTGACGGTACGTACCGTACAAATAGATATGGCATGATTTGTGCTCCATTTGTGGGTGTGAATAATCACTGAAAAAATATCTTTTTTGGATGTGTATTCTTAAGTGATGAAACAACTAGTTCTTTTGTTTGGCTATTTCACACATTTTTTAAGGCAATGGGAGGAAAGGCACAAAAAACTATTTTTACAGATCAAACTCCTACAATTGCGTCTGCCATTAAGGAAGTTTTTCCTAGTACTTGTCACCGTCTATGTGAATGGCATATTGACAAAATACTCAAAAAAATATACCTCAACTTTTTTTTATTGAAAATCAGGATTTAGAGAAAAATATTTTGATAAGCTCTTATGGAGGTGCAAATCAGAGTCAGAGTTTGAGTCAGTATGAAAAGAAATGACTGAAGAATGGGAATGTGGGAGTAGTAGTTGGCTTCAAAGATTGTATGATTTGAGGGAAAAGTGGTGCCCTGCATTTAGTCGTTCTATTTTCTCTCTTTACTGAAATAGCTTGCAAGACGATGGCTTTAACTGAATTTGTTAATCATTGTGAGCAACGAGCAGCTGAAATGCATGATATTGAGGCAACAAAAGGATTTTAAATGTCGAGGAACACCTAAACTTGCTATAGAAGATTGTGGGGTATTAAAGCATGCTGCGAGTATCTACACAAGAACCATATTTACAAGATTTCAACATGAATATTTGCAAGGAACATCTAAGAAAGTGATCAAACTTGAATTATTGGCACTTGTCACACATATACATTTTTTAGAGGGGAAGGATGACAAGTTGACACAGTCCAATTCAATTCATTTGACAATTCCATAAATTGTACTTGTCTTACATTTGAATCCTTGGGTTGGTTATGTTGCCATGCACTAAAAGTGTTGTTCTTTGACTTAGATTTTTCCTATATCCCTGTACAATATAATCTAAAAGATGGACAAAGAGTACTAAACAAGGGAATGGATTTGATGAGTACAACAATAGGAAGAAATCACCAACTTCATCTATGGCCATTCGCTTAAATGGTTTGATGAAAGAATCATTTGCTGTTATGAATTTAAGTAACGAATCGACCGGTCGTTTTGAGCTTTAGTGCGTCGTTCGGCGGTTTGAGGTTGTGAGTAGCTTCATTTCATGTTTTATGACTTGTACTTGTGGTCGAAATTGAATTTCGGGAAGTTTGGAGTTGTTTCGAAATGAAGATTCTAAATTCGGACGCTTACGTTGGAAAAGTTGACTAATGTTTGACTTTTGAGTAAACAATCTCGGAATTGGGATTTGAAGGTTCCAATAGGTTCATATGATGATTTCGGACTTCGATGTATGTTCGGGTGGAGTATCGGGTCACCCAGAAGCTTTTCGGCGCTTATTGTGGAAAGTTGTCATTTTGAAAGTTTTAGAAATTCCTAAGTTTGACTTGAAGTGGACATTGGTGTTATCGATGTCCGTTTGAGATTCTGAGCCTTGGAATAGCTTCGTTATGTCAGTTGAGACTTGTGTGCGAAATTTAGGTTCATTTCGGGTTGATTTGATATGTTTTGACACGAGTTTTGAAAATTGGAAGACTTGAAAATTCATAAGTTTGATTCGAAACGCGATTCACAATTTCGACGTTGTTTGATGTGACTTGAGGCCTCGAATAGCTCCCTGTTATGTTATAGGACTTGTTGGTATATTCAGATGGGGTCCCAAGTGGCTCAGATGAGTTTCGGACGAGGTTCGAATCGTTTTTGGTTAAGGCTGATGGCAGAGGTTCTAGTGTGTCCGCATCTGCGGAGGGCTGGTCGTAGATGCGAGCCTGCAGATGCGGCACTTTGGTTGCAGAAGCGAAACTTGGACTGGAAGGGGGGAGCCGCAAAAGAAGAATCCTGGGCGCATCTGCGCGTCCGCAGAAGCGGAATCCTGGCAGCATCTGCGCGTCCACAGAATGCGGAATCCTTAATCTTTGAAGCAGAAGGCAGCGCAGAAGCAAAAACTTGGATCACACCTGCGTTTGCGCAGAAGCGGAACCTTTTCTGCAGGTGTGAAGGCTGGCCTCCAGTGCTTCTCCGCAGAAGCGAAGTTTTGGTCGCAAAAGCGACGCCGCAGGTGCGGCTACTATTCCGTAGGTGCGGAAAATCGCTAGGCAGAATGCTATGTTAAGTATGGGGGTTTGGCTCATTTTCATTTCATTTCTTCCGTGGGAGCCAACCTTGGAGCGATTTTGGAATGCCATTTTCATCGTCTATCATGAGGTAAGTGATTTCTACAAGTTGTGACCTAAATATATGAATTTAGGCTTGTAAATTCACAAAATTTTGTAGAAATCGTGGGATTTGGAAGAAACCTAGGAATTGGTAATTTTGGATTTTGGCCATGATTTTGGAAATGGAATTAGGAATAAATTACATATTTGAGTTCGTGGTGTCATGGCTAATGTTCATCATTGAAAATTTTCGGAATCCGGGCACGTGGGCCCGGGGGTTGACTTTATTGACTTTTCAAGCGGAGTTAGAAATTATTATAAATTATTAAATTATATGCATTGGAGTATATTTGATTGATTTTCACATTGTTTGATTAGTTTCAGGATGTTTAGCTTTGAGTTGCGGAGTTAGAGTGGCATTGGAGCCGGTTATGGAACTTCAGTGCGAGGTAAGTCTCCTGTCTAACCTTGTGAGAGGGAAGCAACCCCCTAGCTGATGTAATTGTTATGTGCTACTAGTTGTGGGTACTACGTATGCACGAGGTGATGAGAGTCCATACGCTGCTAAGGCATGTTTATGTCTGGATAGACTTAGGACTTTATCATGTAATATTTGAATTGTTTGGACTCATTTGCTAGCTTAATTAATTGAAATTACAATTGAAATTGATTTATATATATATATATATATATATATATATATATATATAACGGATCTAGTTTCAAACTCACGGATCTCTTTATTTATGGTTAAGTTTGAGAATTATTCTTTCTTTATCTTGTTATAGTACAAGTATGTTAGATCTGATGGTAGATCTGTAGATCTACTGATTCTTTTCCATAAAATGGTTAAATATATGCTTGTATTACGAAGAATCTTTGAAATGACACTGGGATCCTTTCGGATCTGCACTGTATGCGTGGTTCCCAGGGATTATGGCGAGGTGATGCCTGTAAATGTACCTGGTAGGCTTGCAGATGGTTTTGAAAAACCTTTGGGTCATTTAGAAGTAATTCTTTGTACAACAATTATAAACATTAGCCCTTTTGAGTAAAAGAATTAGTATACTTATAGATCTATCCTCTATATCTGACGCTAAGCACTATAGTAAGATAAAATCTGAACAAAACTCTTACAAGGCCTTAAAAGCTATAGATCTATGAAGTTTAAACACTAGATCTGACTCTTCCACATACAGTAGCGTTACGAACTTGAATAACTTCTTTATGAAACCACTTGGTCTCTCGAGCCAAGGATAGGGAGCTTTTTAATCATTCAAATGTCTTACTTTCACTCTCTCTCGACTAGATCTACGAGTTCTTCATCTTCCTCCTCTTCTTCCAATTTTAAGCTCAAAGAAGAGATTAGTTTCTCTGATTTGCAACAATCAATTGACGACTGAAAAATTTCCAAACATCCCCAGTCAACAATTTAGAAGTCTAAAAAATGGAGCTTGACAAGTGATTGTCACATGTCTACCATTGAGCAAACTATTCCTCTAAAATCAGACCATGAGGAAATCAAACTTTTCAATATCAAATCTATTGAAAAATATAGGAAGAAATATAATTACATCCATTTTGGTTTAGTACAAATAGCTGCTAAGCCTTTATCCAGAGAAGGACTGGACACATCACTCCTTCTATGTCTTAGAGATTCTAGATTCCTAGAATTCAATGATTTGTTGCTAGGAATGGTGGAAACCAGTCTTTGCAATGGACCAATTTATTTTGACTGTTTCCCTAACTTTACAGTCTCCCTTAAGGATAGAAATATTTTAGATGCCTTGACCCTAAATGTTAAGACTTATAATTATAAGACTAAGTCTGGCCCTCCAGTAGCAATTATTTACAGAATCCAATATAAGGCAATGAGTTCTGCCTTTAACACTGGAGCTATGAGAACTACTCACAAAGGTGAAACAGTTCTCTTCCAGACAGATTTGCAAAGGTCTCATCTGTCTATCCCAAGACCAATCTCTTGGAATCAGGTTTTCCTCCCGGAAAACTGGCTTCTGCAGGACGCCACTCCTGCTCAAAAGCCACAAAACACGACGATTTCCCAGATCCAACAACTCCCATCCGGATTTGTGCTAGTTTTCTTTCATATGTCCCTTAGCCAAAGAGTAAGTTCCTCTGCCTCTTCGCAATCTGAAATTCCACCGATTCATTCTGCTAGACATTCAGTGTCTTCATATCCTACTAGAATCGAGACAGTAGACTTCGAATCTAGAGTTCCACAAGCTAGGTATAAGGAAGAAAAACCAGAAACGGTTCCCTCTGTCGACACTACCTACAACCGACCAGATTCTCCTACCTATACGTCACTAGGTGCCGAATTAGGAGATGACAACATCATTGGTGCTTTGGAGATAGAATTTAAAATTGATAAAAAAGGTCTCCAAAAGGAATTTGATTCTCCTGAAAATCTTTTCAAAAGAACTTGGTTTTTAGAAAAATATAAAGGAGAAGAAAGAAAGAAAATTCAAATAATTTTCTATGATAGTCTAAATGTCATTAGACAACAAATTATTTTCTTTGAATGGTTTGAAATTTACGCTGATTATAACCAGATCGATTTCCCTTTTTCAAAATCAATTAATGTTTCAAAAATATGAAAATCCAATACTGGCAAAGAAGTTATTTCCGAACTTCCTCCGTCACAAGAATTTTTGACAAGCTTTGCTAGCAGCTCCGTCACAGCCTCACCTTTCAAAAAGAGAGCTGACACTGAGCTGATCACGGGCAAAGATATTAAAAATATTTTTGAACAAAATAATTACACTAACAAGTATTTACAAACTCTTGGAGAATACTTGGTTTCAAATTCATCTCCAGCTTCTCTGAGAAAACCAACAGTAGGAACCTCTACTCCTACAACTCCTTTATTTAAACCATACGAGATCCCTACAACCCATACTAGAGAACTTGTTATGCACCGCTCTACAGATTCTCCCAAATTCTTTGAACTACAACTGAGAATAGCGGAAATAGAAAGATCCTTAACAATCCAGGAAACTCCTGTCCGACAGATGGAAGATTCTTCTTCTAAGTTCGTAGGAGCTCTAGGAGATACCAATTCGGATAATGAATCTGAACAATTTTCACAAATTTCTCTAGAAGACAAGCCTCCTCTAGAAATAGCACCTATTAAGTCTGAATTTTCTAACTGGCGAAAGCCTCAAAAACTCTATTACCCTAGGGCTACACATCCAGATATAGTCTCAGAAGAAAGACCCAACACCATGCAGAATAATTATAATGCTCATAATATCTATGAGTGGAATATCGATGGATGTTCTGAATATAATATTCTTGCCAAATTACAGCAGATGACCATGGTAGCAACTGCTTACAAAACCTTCCACAACTGTTCTGACCAGAGTACTACCATGTCTTAGTCGTTGGCTTTACAGGCCAACTTAAGGGATGGTGGGATACCCACTTAAATGACGAGGAAAAACAATAAATTTTTCAAGCCGTGAAATTAGATGAATTAGGACAACCAATCCTAAAGGATGGTGAAATAATTCCTGATATCAACACGCTGATTTACACAATCATCAAAACATTCGTAGGTTGCCCAGGTATCTTTAGAGAAAAATCCTCTGAAATACTTAACAACCTCAAGTGTAAAACTCTTTCAGATTTTAGGTGGTAGAAGGATTCCTTCTTGACCAGGATCTACGAAAGACCAGATGGGAATCTCCCTTATTGGAAAGAAACATTCCTAGATGGTGCCTAAGTCTCTTAGAGATTTAGTCAAAGAAGAATTTCGGAATCAATATTCCGGTGATATTGTTCCTTACGATCAAATCACCTATGGCCAGATAGTTAGCCAAATTCAATAAGTTGCTCTTAAAATCTGTAGGCAAGACAAAATGCTTGGGCAACTTGCCAAAGTTAGGGCACAAAGACATAGAGACTTAGGGAGTTTCTGCGAACAATTTGGTCTTCCTTTGTGCGGAAGTAAATCTCATAGGAAGAAAAGTTCAAAACCTGATTCTTCCAATATTAGAAATACACAAAAAACAAGTCTCCCAAATCCTTTACTAAAGATGGAAAGACTTCTACTTCCACTGGCAAATGTTTCAAGTGTGAGAAGCCAGGCCACATCGCCAAATTTTGCAAAGTCTCTCAGAAGATCAAGATCCTACAACTTGACGAACCTACTCTAAACAAAATAGAGAAATTGCTTGTTGAATTAAGTGAATCTTCGGATATTACAGATAATGAAATGTCCAACGACAAATAATTTAACAACATCCTAGAAGATTACTTAAATTCATCTACTACATCTTCAGGGGAGTCTGACCAAGATGACCTCCCTCAGATCAATGTTCTCACGAAAGAACAAGATCTTCTCCTTGAAATAATTGGTGATCTTCAAGATCCTGAACTTAAAAAGGACTATTTAGGAAAACTTAAGACAGTCCTTAATAAGCCTTCAACACCCTCATCTTCAACTCTTCAAAATCATCCCCAGGTAGCTAATACCTATAACATTACTGATATTTTGAAGAGGTTTCCCTCTGATAATCCTAAGGTTTCAAAGGGGACCATCTCAGACCTTCAATCTGAGATAGCACACCTAAAAGAAGAAATTAGGGAAATAAAAGCAAGACAAGAACTTGATAGACTTGTCCTCCAACAATTGTCTAATGAGCCACAAAAGCTCAAAGAGGTTGTACAGGCAGTTGCAACCTCTGACCAAGATGATGATGAAACAGAATCCTTCTTAGGACATCTTTCTTCTATAAGGATTCAGAAATACCATGTTAGGGTAACTCTCATCGTAGTAAATCTTTTGTTTGGACTGGCGTAGATTTATTTGACACTGGAGCAGACAGAAGCTGCATCCAAGAAGGTGTCATTCCAACCAAGTTTTTCGTAAAAACCAAGGAACGCCTACGGGCCGCCAATGGTGAAAAACTTAAGATCACTTACAAACTTCCTTCTGTAAAGGTCATGACCTCCCAGGAGGAACCAAACTGGTTCATCCAGACTCCATTTCTCTTAGCGAAAGACCTTTGCAATGCAGTAATCCTAGGTACTCCTTTCATTCAGCTTTGCAAACTTTACCTGGTTACAAATAAAGGCGTTCATGTGGATTATCCCACAAGCAATGTCTTTCTTCCTTTCCATAAGCCTCCAACTTATGCAGTCATACATTCTTTGAAAAATAAAGAAAAATAAATTATGTTTTTAAAAGAAGACGTAGCTTTCTAAAGAATACAGAAGCAGTTAACTGATTCTGTAATCTCTTCTAAAATTAAAAGTTTAGAAGCTAAGATTCAACAGGAGCTTTGTTCCGATTTGCCAATGGCATTTTAGAAACGTAAGAGGCACATTGTTGGGATTCCTTGCGAACCTGACTTTGACGAAAAAAGCATCCCTACTAAAGCTCGACCTATTCAAATGAATCACGAGCTTACAATGCATTGTCAAAAAGAGATCAATGATCTCTTAGACAAGAAGATAATTTCTCCTTCAAAGTCTCCCTGGAGTTGTGTGCATTCTATGTCAACAAAAACTCCGAAATCGAGCGCGGAGTCCCCCGCTTGGTCATCAACTACAAGCCTCTTAACACAGCACTTAGATGGATTAGGTATCCTATTCCTAACAAGAAAGACTTATCACAAAGATTCTATGCTGCCACGATTTTCTCTAAATTTGATTTAAAATCTGAATTTTGGTAATTACAGATCGACCCAAAAGACAGGTACAAAACTGCTTTTACAGTCCCTTTTGGACATTATGAATGGAACGTGATGCCATTCGGATTAAAGAACACCCCTTCTGAATTTCAGAAGATAATGAATGATATCTTTAATCCATATTCCGGTTTAGTTATAACTTATATAGACGATGTCTTAATTTTCTCAACAAACATCGACCAACATTTCAAACATCTAGGCATTTTCTTTAACACTATCAAAGAAAATGGATTAGCTCTAACTAGAACTAAGTACAGCTTATTCCAGACAAACATCAGGTTCCTTAGACATAACATCCAACAAGGTACTATTACTCCTATTCAGCGATCTCTCCAGTTTTCTGACAAATTCCCAGATCAAATCCTGAACAAGACCCATGACTCCTCTCGACCAAGAGGAAGTGGCAAAGTCAATGGCGCAACTCCTTGAAGCAGCCGCCATATCTCCTCCTGCCAGAACTATTTCACCTCCAATTTCAGTTGTGGTTGCAAAAAGCACCACGCCTTCATCTTCACCCGTGGATGCTACAAGCGTGTATCGCTGAATAGGAGTAATAGTCTCTTGTTGGATGTTATGTCCAAGGAACCTGATGTTTGTCTGGAATAAGCTGTACTTAGTTCTAGACAGAGCTAATCCATTTTCTTTGATAGTGTTAAAGAAAATGCCTAGATGTTTGAAATGTTGGTCGATGTTTGTTGAGAAAATTAAGACATCGTCTACATAAGTTATAACAAAACCGAAATATGGATTAAAGATATCATTCATTATCTTCTGAAATTCAGAAGGGGCGTTCTTTAATCCGAATGGCATCACGTTCCATTCATACTGTCCAAAAAGGACTGTAAAAGCAGTTTTGTACCTGTCTTTTGGGTCGATCTTTACTTGCCAAAATCCAGATTTTAAATCAAATTTAGAGAAAATCGTGGCAGCATAGACTCTTTGTAATAAGTCTTTCTTGTTAAGAATAGGATACCTAACCCATCTAAGTGCTGTGTTAAGAGGCTTGTAATTGATGACCAAGCGGGGGACTCCGCGCTCAATTTCGGAGTTTTTGTTGACATAGAATGCCGCACAACTCCAGGGAGACTTTGAAGGAGAAATTATCTTCTTGTCTAAGAGATCATTGATCTTTTTTTGACAATGCATTGTAAGCTCGTGATTCATTTGAATAGGTCGAGCTTTAGTACGGATGCTTTTTTCGTCAAAGTCAGGTTCGTAAGGAAGCCCAACATGTGCCTCTTACATTTCCAAAATGCCATTGGCAAATCGGAACAAAGCTCCTATTGAATATTAGCTTCTAAACTTTTAATTTTAGAAGAGATTACAGAATCAGTTAACAACTTCTGTATTCTTTGGAAAGCTACGTCGTCTTTTAAAAACATAATTTGTTATTCTTTATTTTTCAAAGAATGTATGGCTGCATAAGTTGGAGGCTTATGGAAAGGAAGAAGGACATTGCTTGTGGGATAATCCACATGGACGCCTTTATTTGTAACTAGGTAAGGTTTGCAAAGCTGAATGAAAGGAGTACCTAGGATTACTGCATTGCAAAGGTCTTTTGCTAAGAGAAATGGAGTCTGGATGAACCAGTTTGGTTCCTCTGGGGAGGTCATGACCTTTACAGAAGGAAGTTTGTAAGTGATCTTAAGTTTTTCACCATTGGCGGCCCGTAGGCGTTCCTTGGTTTTTACGAAAAACTTGGTTGGAATGACACCTTCTTGGATGCATCTTCTGTCTGTTCCGGTGTCAAATAAAGCTACACCAGTCCAAACAAAAGATTTACTGACGATGAGAGTTACCCTAACATGGTATTTCTGAATCCTTATAGAAGAAAGATGTCCTAAGAAGGATTATGTTTCATCATCGTCTTGGTCAGAGGTTGCAACTAATTTTTTGAGTTGTTTTTTGCTAGTTTCGAGCCGTTCAGAGGTTGATTTGTGCGGGATGGCATTTCTAGGGTATTGTTCGGCTTGTTCGGTATTGGATTTGGCTTGTTCGAGGTAAGTAACATATCTAAACTTGGATTTTAGGGTATTTAACCCTGGAAACTGTGTTACAAGAGGTGTATTAAGGTGACACACATGTTAGGTGACGAGCGTGTGAGCGTGCTCCAAGAAAATCATGATTTTAGTCGACTATTAGACTATGACCGGACTTGTTTTGCTTTTATATCCTGTTACTTCCATATTCTCCCTACTTTTTTGATTATATGAGCAGTGAATCATGTTAGAAATTATGTTTAGGCTATATGCTTATTCTGTTAAGACCCGCCGAGGTCAATTTTGCTGTTGAGTTATTTGTGGACATTACAATTACATACTTAATCACATTCATTCATTTGCATATCATATCTCAGTCTCTATTATCCATTGTTGTCACATCATGTTATCATTGTTTGGGCTGAGTGGCATGAGATTTGTGAGCCCAAGAGACTGGAGAGATTGATGACTGAGTGAGGCCGAGGTCCTGATAGTGATTGATGATTATGGGATCGGGCTGTACGCTGCAGCAAACCGTATTGACTTTATGTATATTATTACTATAAGGATCGGGCTGCACGCTGTTGCAGGCCTTATAGGCTTAATTATGGTGGGATCGGGCTGCACACAGTAGCAGGCCATATTGGCTATATATTAGCGCTTAGGTAGGATCCGCCCCTCCAGAGTTTGACATGCCAGTAGTGAGCGCAAGTACCGAGTGCCCAGTGATTGAGAACCGGATGCCGAGTGTCGAGTGCCCAGTGATTGAGTGTGAGACAATGAGATTGAGTACTCTGAGAGTATAAGTACATGAGTTCATTATTGTGATGCATTACATTGACATGCATACTTAGCATGTAGGCATAAAGGTGCATTTCCTCATGCTACACGGTATTTTGACATTCATGACTTCACATGCATATTGACATATAGGCATAGAGATGTACTTTCCTCATGCTATCTGAGAATGAAATATCTTATCTATTGTTGAAAGTTTTTGGGAAAGATTACAGTTTTATGATATACTCATGATTTGGCAATTTCGGTGAAAGATTTGGGGTTTTGCTGTTATACCTGAAAAGCATGCCTATGTTTTCTGTAACTGTGAATGAGCTAAGCATCATCTCTTTGATCTAAGTTCTTCTCGGGTTGTGGTATATTGTGTTATTTGCTTCTCCATGGTTATGGTTATACACTTCGTGTACTTGATGTCGAATTACGTGTAGTTGATGAGTTTGAGCATTGTGGCTTGAGGTATTTCATATTGATCGGTGTTTGGATGGGTCACGCATTGCTGCGAGGCTATGTTGGGATATGATTCTCTGTGTTAGATTCGTTTGTCTTGGTCCTACTATGTGTGATGGGTTCATAGCATTGCGTTGTTGTGGTACTTGTTGAGCTTGCGGGACGATTCTCTCATTTGAGTCATTTTCCATGATTGAGTACATTTGAATTGTTGCTTATTGATTGAGTATATTTCCATGATTGGTGTCGAGCTAAGCATCATATCTTAAGTTATTACTTGTGCTATTTTTATTATATCATTACGAGTTGTTCTTGGCTATTAATGTTGGACTCCGACCGTTGTCCAAGCTCGTCACTGCTTTCAACCTAAGGTTAGGTTTGTTACTTATTGAGTACATGGGGTCGGTTGTACTCATACTATATTTCTGCACCTTGTGTGCTGATTTTGGAGCTGATATTGCTGTATGGGGGGAGCTGGCTTTGAAGATGAACCTGCGATCTGATTGTAGCTGCCTCTTGTTCATGGTAGCTTTAGATTTATAAAAATCTATTTAAGTATATTTCGAAGAGATGATGCAATTATTTCATACTAGCTTTGTAAACTCTAAATCTTAGAAGCTCAATATTTGTTCTACCAGTCCTTGGGTTGTTGTATTAAAGTTCAATTATTTCATTATTACTTTCTCAGTAAATCTCATTTGAAATTGGATTATTGTTAAATTGGCTTTCCTAGCGGGTTGGGTTAGGCGCCATCACGACTGATTGGATTTTGGGTCATGACAAGTTGGTATAAGAGCTCTAAGTTCATAGGTTCTATGAGTCATGAGCAAGTGCCTAGTAGAGTCTTGCAGATTGGTATGATGACTTCCATACCTATCTTCGAAAGGCTACAGGGAATTTAGGATAAACATCCCATCTTTCTTTCCTTATCGTGCGACATTGATTCAGCTTGAAGCATATCTCTTTGAATTCCTTCCACTCACTCATATGCGTATGTGACCGCTCGGTATCATCTATACATCGACGGCTTGTGGATTCCATGGATGAGGTGCGAGATGTGTTTTCTGTGTTTTGGTGATCGGCTAGTCTGGAGGACTTGAGGCCCTCTTTGTACCGCAACTTAGGCTCAGTAGTTTCAGTTGTGTGAGATGTGCTTCTGGACTTCTATGCCTAGTGGTGCCCCTATGAGTGGGACTGGTGGCTCGGTGAGTGGTTGGATGTCTATGTGTCTGCGGAATGTGTTCAGAAGGTTTGAATGTGATAGGAAAAGTTTGCTTGAGATGTAAAAGGGACTACTGGATGCTCGATTTATGTGGATGTGTCATACAGTCTTGAGTTATAAAGGTTTTGAGAGATTTTTTCGTGTTATTTCATTTGTGGAACGAAGTAGAGTTTCATGTCTTGTTGATGAGTTCAGACTCATGAAGATTAAGTGATTGCGTAGTAGTTGTGGTTGTGAAAGGGTTTAGAGAGATGTCAGTTTAAGTCTAAGCAGGTGGGTTATCACCTGCGGGTTAATCTATGGATGTGTAATCCTTATGATGTTGTGTGGGGGCCTTCTTATATACCAATGGGTATTGGCGTAGCGAGTTGATTTTGGATTGGTTGAAAAAGTTAACGTAAACTGCAAGCTTAGTAGATGATTTGAGGTATTATATGATTTGTGTTACATGAGCTTATGAAGGATTTAGTTGAATCTCACTGCGGTATTATGGCAATAATAGAGTATGGGCATTGTGAGTTATCGAGTGTTTTGATCAATGGCTTTGAGCCAAGTGGGGGAGTCTGCTATCGATGATTTGATTGCATGGGTACGTGTTGTATTGGTTTCGGTCTGGGGCATACTTGTGGATCGGTTATGACTTGTAAAGGCTGGTTTTGAGGATGACTTAAGCAAGGAAATTTCTAGATGCATGGTATATTACACTTTATGGGTATATGAGAATTATGGAATGATTGAGTTGTTATTTGTGAAGGATGTAGTGCGCATAGAGTAGGAATTTTCTCGGTTACATTAAGGCGGGTTACTTCTTTGGGTGTTGTCGTGCTAATGGGGCATAGGTTGTTTGGCTCGTTTGGGCGGTCAATTGAGATTTGAGTAGAGTGGATGACTCTCGAGAAGGTTCTAATGGATTCAAGATTTAAATGTAGCAATTGAGAATTTTTCGGATTTGTATATTGCTAGAATCTAAGATTTATGTTGGATGGTGTTGAGACGCGCAGTACTTCCATATTATTATGGATACTACATTTCAGTATCAGGGAGGTTAAGGAAATGACTTTAGATTCACAAGAGGTCTCTTCAGAGTGAGTTTCTCGGTTGTTGTACTTTTAGGGTGCTTAAGAGGGAATACAATGGCTTGTGGGCCTTAGGGCGGTGCAGTTTTATGCTAGGATCTCTTGTGGTGAGCTTTGGGTAAGGATCGTGGTGTTCTTGCAAGGAGAAGTGTCAACTTGAAGGAAATTCGGAAGGAACTCGGAGAAATAAGACAACTTAGTTGTAGGTTGGGTCAGCACGGCAATGGATATGATCGATTCTTTGGGTACTTATGATGTGGTGAGTCTCTACAGGTGTTTTGTGGCAATACTCTTGACTTTTGGCGGTCAACATGACTTGGTTAAGTTAGAGGGTTTCAGTCCTAATGACTTGGTTATGTGAAAATGGGCTTCGAAGTGTTCTCGATGATTTCTTACACAACTTGAGATGGATATTATCTACGGGTATGAGGGGTATGCGGTGTGTTATTATTTTCTCTTGGATCGGATCAAGTGGGAAGTTTATGACTGATCGGGTATGTATTTTTCTTGCGACTCAGAGTTGATTATGGGATTCACTTTTCATATGATAGCATGATAGATGCAGTGCATCCCGTGGGATTGAGCATTCCATGTGCAAGGTCACGATTCAGTTTTGAAGGGAAGCTCATGAATTCTTAGACAACATGGACGGTTGTAGATGACTAGATGAATTTTATTACGACTTGGTAATGCCTGAGAAGGGTGTGCATTTTAGAAGGCGTAATGTGTTTTGACTTATGGATGCTTCATTGGTATTGCAGAACTCGCCTGGTTGATTGACTTCTGTTGTTCAGATTTTGCTATATGGCACGAGAGAATTATGGAAATATTTCTCGTGGGATGATTGTGTATGCGAGATGTGTTGTTCATTTAAGTGGTGGAGTTGGGATCAGCTATAGTGATTCATGTGTCCTATGGATTTGGAGACTGGGAGTTCTCAGAACTAGATTGTTTCGTGGATTTCGGAGTGTGAAGATGTGGCCAAAGTTAGCTAATTGGTGGTACATGTTATGGTTAGATCATTGTGGACTTTTGGAAGGTTATTTATCCATTTGGGAATGACCGAAGTTGATTTGGGGGCCCATTGGTAGGCCTAATAAGGATGTGTATTCTATACCGGGTTAGATTTTTAACTCAGAACTGCTGGTTTTGAGGGGTGTGGCATTCGGTTAGGGTTGAGCTTGTTAGGGTTATGATATGTTCTATGTATTACTCTTCTATGCTACGAGGGGTTGTGATTTATTGGTTATATGCACACATGATGCGGTTATGTTTAGGACTTGTAGCAGAATTCAAGCGAGATGGTTATTGGGATGTTGAATGGTTGATTGCGCCTTGGTTATGTTCTTTTCGGGTTGTGGTATTGTGTTATTTGCTTCTCCATGGTTATGGTCATGCACTTCATGTACTTGATGTCGAATTGCGTGTAGTTCTTGCTTTTGAGCATTGTGGCTTGAGGTATTTCATATTGACGCAATGTTGCGGGGCTATGTTAGGATATGATCCTATGTGTTAGATTCGTGTGTCTTGGTCCTACTACTGGTAATGGGTTCATAGAATTGCGTTGTGGTGGTACTTGTTGAGCTTGCGGGATGATTCTCTCATTTGTATTAGTGTGGCATGTCAATAGAATGGTTGTGTTTGATAAGATGAGGTCATTGGACCTAGAATGTGTACTATCGTATTTGATTACAATATGTATGGAGGAATAATATAGAAAGTTGGCTTAGGATTTGGCTTTGGTTCTTGTCGGACAAGAGAGAGCTCCAAGAATTGTTGATCTGATAAGTGGTTATGAGTTTCTGTATGTTTCCTTCATCATTTGTAGTGTACGAAGGTTTTGGAACGAGGTTTATTCGATATGAGGTTTATTATCGATACCTGATTTGTTTTGAGTAGTTAATGTGATAGGACATTATTGCTATGAGTATGCGAGTTATGTGGTATATCATGTGGTTTCATCTTGGGTATGGTTATGGCTTAATACAGCTTGATCAGACTTATACAATGTGTAGATGAGAGATTCTGGTCTTGTAAGGAATTTCGAATGTTGTAAATTGGGTTCTAAGATTTACGGACTAAGGTTAAAGTAATGATCTTCAGTTATGTTGTGTTGTCAGGCATACATGGATTGGGTTGATGTGGGATCGCCCCCGGGTATGTGCATGGTAAGGTTACACAGTGATTTGACAGCCTTGGAATGAGTTTTGGTACGTTCGAGGACAAACGTATATTTAAGTGGGGGAGAATGTAACGACCCGACTGGTCGTTTTGAGCATTTGCATTCCATTCAACTATTTGAAGTCTTGAGTAGCATCATATGATGTATTATGACTTGTATGAATCGTCGGTTTTGGTGTTCAGGTCGTTCAGAAGTGATTTGGAAGAATGATTCTCAACTAAGAAAGCTTTAAGTTAGAAGAGTTAACCAAGTTTGACTTTTGTGTATTTGACCCCGGATAAGAGTTTTGATGGTTTCGTTAGGTCCAGATGGTGATTTTGGACTTGGGCATATGCCTGAATTTGCATTTGGATATTTCTAGAAGGTTTCAACACTAATTGGCGAAAGATGGAAATTTAAAGGTTTGAAATATTCATAAGCTTGACCGAGAGTTGACTTTGATGATATCGGGTTCAGACTGTGGTTTTGGGAATTAGAATAGCTTCGTTATGTCATTTGAGACTTGTGTGCAAAATCTAAGTCCATTCCGGATTGATTTGATATGGTTTGGTACGAGTTTTGAAAGTTAAGAGTTCAAAAGTTCATTAAGCTTGATTTTAGGTGCGATTTGCCGTTTCAATGTCGTTATGTGTGATTTGAGGCATCGAGTAGGTCCGTGTTATATTATGGGGCTTTTTGGTATGTTCAAACGGGGTCCTGAGGGACTCGGGCGTGTTTCAGATTAATTTCGGACCATTTTCTTCATATTTTCATTGTTGGTTTCTTCTGGTGTCTGGTGCCCCAATTGTTCTTCACGATCGCGAAGGTGGAGGTGCGACCGTGTAGGGGAAAATTGGAGCTGGGCAGTTTCTTCATCGATCGCGATAGGATGACCGCGTTCGTGTAGCTTTGTGTTGGTTACAGTATGTGTTCGCATAGAGCTGAGCTAAGAGCTAGGTGTTGGTGATTCCTTTTTCGTGTTAGTGTGGGTCAATCCGCGTTCGTGGAGATTTGGCATCTGTAGGCATCGCCATTCGCATGAGGAGGCTTGCGAATGCATAGAGTATTTCAAGGGCAGTGCATCTTTCTTCTCCGCGATCGTGATGGTATTTCTGCGATCGCGATTCATTGATTCGTCCAATGATTATAAGTACTCTATTTTCGGAGGTTTCGGCCATTTTAGCATATTTGGAGCTTGGAGCTCGGATTAAAGCAATTTTTGAGGCGATTTTTGCCACATGGATTGAGGTAAGCGTTCTCTACTCCGGTTTTGATTATATTTTATGAATCTATCTTTGTTTTTGGCATTTGATTGATGATTTGAAAAAAAAAAAATTGGGGGTTTTTGTCTAAAATTTCATAGAGTGAATTTTTGAGTTTTGAACATCGATTTGGAGTCGAATTTGAGTGAAACAAGTATGGTTGGACTCATAATTAAATGGTTTGTCAGATTTTGTGAGTTTTGTCGGGTTCCGAGGTGCAGGCCCGGGTTTGACTTTTTAGTTGATTTGGGCTTTATTAAAGATTCAACCTTTATCGATTAGGTTTGTTTCCTTTGGCATTATTTGATGTTTTTGAGTTTCTTTTGGCTAGTTTCGAGCAGCATGGAGGTTGATACGCGCGGGATGGCATTTCTAGGGTATTATTCGGCTTGTTCGGTATTGGATTTGGCTTGTTCGAGGTAAGTAACATATCTAAACTTAGATTTGAAGGTATTTCACCCCGGGAACTATGTTAAGAGGTTTATTAAGGTGAGCACATGCTAGATGACGAGCGTGTGGGTGTGCACCGAGGAAATCATGATTTAGTCGACTATTAGACTATGATCGGACTTGTTTTGCTGTTATATCCTATTACTTCCATGTTCTCCCTACTTGTTTGATTATATGAGCTGTGAATCATGTTAGAAATCATGTTTAGGTTATATGCTTACTCTGTTGAGACCCACTGAGGTCATTTCTTCTGTTGAGTTATTTGCTTACCTTGCAATTAAACACTCAGTCACATTCATTCATTTGCATATCATATCTCAGTCTATGTTATCAATTGTTGTCACATCAGGTTATCATTGTTTGGGCTGAGTGGCATGAGATTTGTGAGACTGAGAGTCTGGAGAGATTGATGACTGAGTGAGGCTAAGGGCCTGATTGTGTGTGATGATTATGGGATCTGGCTTGCACGTTGCAGCATGCCATATTGTCTTTGTATATATTATTACTATATGGATCAGACTGCACGCTGTAGCAGGCCTTATAGGCTTTATTATTATGGGATCGGGCTGCATACCGCAGCATGCTACATTTGCTTTATATTAGCGGTTGGGCAGGATCCTCCCCTCTGAAGTCGGACATACCAACAGTGAGCGCAGGTACTGAGTGCCGAGTGATTGAGTGCTGAGTGCCCAGTGATTGAGTGTGAAACAATGAGATTGAGTACTTTGAGAATGTGAGTACATGAGTTCATCACTGTGATTCATTACATTGACATGCATACTTGGCATGTAGGCATAGAGATGCATTTCCTCATGCTACACGATATTGTCACATTCACATGTACATGGTATTGTCACATTCATGACTTCACATGCACATTACATGAAGGCATAGAGATGTACTTTCCTCATGCTATCTTATCTGTTGTTGAAAGTTTTTGGAAAAAATCACAGTTTTCTGATATACTCATACTTCGGCAATTTCGGTGAAAGATTTGGGGTTTTAATGCCTGAAAAACATGCCTATTTTTTTTTTCCTGTAATTGTGAACGAGCTAAGAATTATATCTTTGAGTTATTACTTGTGCTGCTTTTATTATATCGTTACGATTTGTTCTTGGCTATTGGTGTTGGATTCTGACCGTTGTCCAAGCTCGTCACCGCTTTCAACCTAAGGTTAAGTTTGTTACTTGTTGAGTACATGGGGTCAGTTGTACTCATATTATACTTCTTCACCTTGCGTGCAGATTTTGGAGCTGATATTGCTATGTATGGCAAGAGTTGGCTTTGAAGATGAACCTGCGATCCGGTTATAACTGCCTCTTGTTCATGGTAGCTTTAGATTTATAAAAATCTATTTATGTATATTTCGAACATATGATGTAATTATTTCATACCAGCTTTGTAAACTCTAAATCTTATAAGCTCATGATTTGTACTACCAGTCCTTGGGTTGCTGTATAAAAGTTCAATTATTTCATCATTATTTTCTCAGTAAATCTCATTTGAAATTGCATTATTGTTAAATTGGCTTACCTAGCAGGTTGGGCTAGCACGACTTGTTAGATTTTGGGTTGTGACAAGAAGCCAAATCGAACATTTACCAAATTCCTCCATTGCGATTGCGGACATCCGGTCGCGATCGCGGAGCATCACCCATCCAAAGCTCGCGTAGGGCTAGATGCGTTCACGATGATCAAAAACCTCCCCAGCCACGAGCCTTCATTCGCGTTTGCAGTTTCCCAGCCGCATTCACGAAGGTCAATCTTCTCAGCTCTTTCACCCTCGCATTTGCGACTCTACTATCGTGTTCACGTAGAACAACATCCCGTGGCCCTCAGTTTCTTTTCAGCATTCGCGACTCTCTAGTCGTGATCGCGAAGCAGAAAAAGCAGCAGCCCAAATTTTCCTTCTTCGAGATCGCATACATCCACACGTAATCGAGGAGCACAACACCAGCACAAGTAACCTACAGCAGCAAGACAACCCAACTTGGTTCGAAATCACCTCATATCACACCCCAGGCCCCCGGGACCCTGTTCAACCATACCAACTAGTCCTAATACCTTATCTAAATTTATCTAAAGGCTCGCTCCACTGATAACATCAAAACCACGAATCGATGATCAAAATCCTTCTTTTAACTTTCAAACCTTCAAACATCGCCGAATATGTCCGTATAACTTTGACATTCCGGATTATGACCAAACTTCAAACACAAGTTCCAATCAACTATGTGAACTTACCCGACGTACTGGAGCACCACCTAGAGTCCGATAATACCAAAGTCCACTCCAAGTCAAACTTAGTAAATTTCAAAACCTTTAAGATATAAAATTCAGGTAATAAGCGCTGAAACGCTCCCGGACCATCCGATACTCAACCCAAACATACGCTTAAGTCCAAAATCACCTTACGAACACATTGGAACCTTCAAATCCCGGTTCTAAGGTCGTTTACTCAAAAGTCAAACCTTGGTCACTCTTCCAACTTAAAGCTTTCGATTTGAGAACTATTCTTCCAAATCAACTTTGAACTTCTCGAAAATCAAAACCAACTACACATACAAGCCATAATACATGAAGTGAAGCTACTCGAGGTCTCAAACGGCCAAACGACATGCTAGACCTCAAAATGACTGGTCGGGTCTTTACAGTACAATTGTGAACATCCACTAGGAATCCCCAAAATCCAATGTCACAAGTGCATGAGCCATCTACTAGAATATACAAACCTCTACACTTACTGTCTGAAATAGAATAGACAGAATAATAAATATGATAAAAGGGAGCCTTTGGGTGCTGCACATTGAAGCATGAAAGGCAGCTCAGTACTAAATCTCTATGTACTGCGTCTATGCGCCTGTATGACCACCAAAGTACTTGTCTCAGTAACTGGACAATTAGTGCAGAAGTGTTGTATGATTACGTAAATCAACGCGTACCCAGTAAGTATTTAGCTTAACCTCAAAGAAGTAGTGACGAGGGACCAACTTGACACTTACTAGTGATCAAAATAATAAAATACATAAAGTAGCCAGGTACGAAGCTCGAACAAGTACTAACGATACAAGTAAATAACAATACTTTAACTTTCAGACAAGAATTATTACGAAATCGCCAAATAACACAACTTTCGTTGAAGGCATATGGTCAACTGATACAAGTACCAAATCAAACCTTAAGTATTACGCACAAGTCTACATAGGCGAACAGTCTGATCCCATAGGAATAGTGTAATACAATACTGCCGAGGCGAACGACCCAATCGCATAAGAGTAATTTACCACATTGCCGAGGCGACCGGCCTAATCCCATAAAAATAGTTTGTAATCCTGCCAGGGTGACCGACCCCATAGCTTAAGAATAGAGAAACTCTCTTACTCACGAAAATACATGCGAGTCGAGAAGACACTGGACTACCGTTCATCAAATATTTCAAAATTTCCAAAGTAAGAGACTCGTTCGATATTTTTGTTCTAGTCTCAATCTAGTCATAAGTTTAATAATTCAAACAAACAAGATTATTTCAAAAATCACATTTAAAGCATGATCTGAATCTAAGCCTACCCAAACATAAACATGAATCGAGATATGTACGGGCTCTCATCACCGTATGCGCATATAGCGCCCACTACAAGTAGCACGCAACAATGTGGTGAAGGCATTCTTTTGTGGTCTATCAATGCTTAGGTACATGACACAAGCATGCTTGGTGCTGATACCTAAAGTGGAATTCCCTAACACTTTTTCAGAATTTAGACCTATAAGTCTAAGCAATTTCATCAAGAAGATTATATCCAAGATTATTTTCAAAAGAATTGCACCTATTCTTCCCAAATCAGACTGGCTTTATCAAAGGCAGAAGTATTTCTGATAATATTATGCTTGCACAGGAGATTGTCCAGGGAATGAAGAAGCCAAACATAGGTGCTAATGTAGTGATTAAATTGGATATGGCAAAGGCTTATGGCAGAGTATCTTGGTCCTTTACATGCATAATGATGAGAAGAATGGGTTTTAGTGAAAGAATCATTGACATTGTGTGGAGAACAATGTCCAACAACTGGTACTCTGTCATAGTCAATGGCACAAGATTTGGCTTCTTTCATTCCACTAGAGGTCTAATACAAGGGGACCCTCTGGCCCCCTCACTCTTCATTCTGGGAGCTGAATTACTGTCTAGGATGCTCAACAACCTCACACATGATCAGCTCTTCCAATGGCTTCTATATGGAAAAGAGAGGACCTCAAATCACACACCTGAGCTTTGCAGATGATGTGATCATCTTCACCTCAGGCTGCAGAACTTCTCTAAAGAAGATCATGAAGGTCCTTCAAGATTATGAGCAGACATCTGGGAAGCAGATCAACAAAAGCAAAAGTTATTTTATGACTGCCCTCTCTGTTTTCCAATATACTACCAGGAGAATTTAGCAGGTCACAAGCTTTACCAAAAAGGAATCCCCTCTAACCTACTTAGGCTGCCCCCTAGACACTTGAAGGAAAAGGATTATGCACTTCAATGGTATCATCTCTAAAGTGGTAAGTAGGACAAGAGGTTGGCATGGCAGGTTATTATCTTATGGGGGTAGATTGACCTTAATCAAGCATGTCCTGTAATCACTCCCTATCCACTTGCTGTCAGCAGTCACACTCCCAAAAGCTGTCCTTAACAGATAGAGAAACTGACAGCTAACTTTTTCTGGGGAAGGAACAAAGAAAGGAACAAATACCAGTGGGCTTCATGGCACATACTATCATACCCACTGGAAGAAGGGGGCATTGGACTGAGACCTATAGCAGAGATTTGTAAATCTATGGAATACAAATAATGGGGGGGATTTAGGACCAAACAGACACTATGGAGCAATTTCTTACTGGCCAAATACTGTAAGAGATCACACCCCAGATCAAAAAAATGGGGCTCTGGAAAGTCACAAACATGGAGAAGAATGATGCTCAACAAAGAAACTACTGACTATCACATTCGATGGAGACTACACTCAGGAAATTTCAACTTCTTGTGGGATAATTTGTTAGGTATTGGGCACTTAGCCAAATTCAGACAAGGACAGGGCAGGCCTGGCCACATCAAGGTCTCAAAATACTGGACTGACGGGCAATGGAATATCCAGAAACTCAGTTAAATAACATCTCAAATAGCTCCCCTGTCCGTAATCTCACACATTCTCCAAGTCAAAATAACCCCCACATCAATGACACACCAATATGGCATCCTTCTACTTCTGGGGAATTCTCCTGTGCATCAGCATGAACTCTGTTAAGAGAAAGAAATCAGGTACTGCTCACAAATAAGATGATCTGGCATAAGAAAATGCCCTTCAAATGGTCCTTTTGCATATGGAGAGCATTGAGAAACAAGCTGCCCACAGATGACAGAGTAGCTAGTTCTGGAGCTCCAAGTGTTAATAAATATGTATGTTGCACCAAAGCAGGGAATGAAACAGCGGAGCACATACTCAACTCAGGTCATTTTGCTCAAATCATCTGGAAGCACTTCAATGCACCAGTTGGGATTCAAAATCACAGACAACCCCTAACAATGAAGCTAATGAACTGGTGGCTGCAAAAAAGAGAGAATGAGGTGCAGAAATTGGTCTTAGACACATTGCCAATCATTATATGTTAGAATTTGTGGAAGAACAGATGTGCAGCCAAATATGGGGGAAAATCATCATCAGTTACCAGAGCACTGTACTCAATCACATCTGATCTGCTTCTGCTGCTCAGAACCTCTTATGCTAACATCAAATGGCCAGCCACCTGGCCAGAAATGTACATGGCTATAGAGAGTTTACAGCATCACACTAATGTGCAGCAAGTAGTCTGGTTGAAGCCAGCAGTTGGTTATGTCAAAATCAACTCAGATGGCAGTGCTTTAGGCAACCCAGGGAAAATAGGAGCAGGGGTCATCATTAGAGACCATCATAGTAATTTCATTCATGCTATTTCAAGTCCACTGGGAGAGGGTACTAATAATTTAGCAGAAACTCAAGCAGCACTCATTGGCATCAACTGGTGTATGCAAAATGGCTACAGCAAACTCCACCTAGAAACAGACTCTAAGCTGCTCACTCAATGGCTAACAGGACAGTCTAAGCCACCATGGACCTTAGATATACTAATACAGGAAATCAAGAATTTGAGCCAACATTGTGAAGGTTTTAAGTGCACTCATGTCCTGAGAGAAGCCAATGGTCCAGCTGATACCCTGTCCAAACTGAGCCATGATTCCAACTCTCTAAGACACTATAACAGCCAAAGGGACTTGCTTGCACACATAAGGGGACATGTTCACCTTGACAGTAAAGGCACCCTTACATTTAGACATAGGAAGTCCAAAAGACTCAACTTCCCACCACACATGATGCTCCACAATGCACCTGAATGATTAACACGAACATATACTTGAGGGAAGAAACAGTAGCTCAACACACCACATAGCTAGGATACAGTAACACCAGCAGAAGTAGTAACCTGTGCAGCAGACTGTTTGTTCTCTTCTTTCTGATTGCTCTGTTGCAGGAAGTTACTTTCCACTTTTCATCTAGCCTAGTGCAAAATTCCCTATTTAAGCTACCAGCACACAAGCCACAATCACTAAGCCAACAGGAACTTCCCCCCTTAACATGTCTGTTGAGTTTTGCAGGTACAGGACATAGCACCACTTCATTGCTGCAACCACAAAGGCAGCCAGTAACATGCATGGTGCCACAACCTCTGCAACTGCAGCAACATCTTCTTCCATTTGCTAATTTTGCAGGGAAATAGGCTTCTCCAATGTATTACTAAAGCCAACCACCACAGCAGCTGCCTCCTAGTTGCAGCAACAATCAAACAATCATCATCTCATCAGCAACCGCACACCACAGTAGCAGATAATACACAACCACTTAGGGGATGCATCAACAGCAGCAAAAGGCAATCACCACTTCAGCAGCAGATACAATTCTCAGAAGCAAAGCAGTGGCCAGTTACAGGAATAAAAAAAGCAGATAGGTTGGAAGGGTCCAGGATCAATACAAGGCAGCATTCAAATAGGCATCAGGTAGCTAATGAAGACATCTGCAGTAGTAGCAGCATCATCAGCAGCAACAACAGTAACAGAGGCTGCAGCAACACTACCAACAACAATAACAACATCAGCAGCAACAACAGGGATGCATACTCATCAATGCACCAGCAGCTACCACCCACAAAAACACAGGACAATCAGCAGGAGCAACACATACTAACACAGGAGGATTTCAAGGAATGCAGTAGTCACCAATTCAGATGCACTCATCATTGCAGAGTCAGACATCACCATCAGCAGAAGCCACCAGAGCAGGAAGCATATGAGGAATGTAGCAGCTCCAAGAGTACATCAATTCAGCTAGTCATACCTGTATTGAGACAGAAAGATCTCATCAACACTAGCAGCAGTAGCCATCAGCAGAAGTAATCAAAGAAAGGAGACATCAGGGCCATCACAATGCATTATCCTCACAAGCACCACACAAATAACACACAGTCTCACAGCATTAACAGCAGCAACATCAGCAGCAATAACAGCAGCGACACTGGTAGCAGCAGCAACAGTAGCAGCAGTAACATCAACAACAACAGCAAGAGGGATAACCAATCAACAAGCCACAGATACATTCAGACATCCAATTATCACATGCATCCAGAAGGAGATGGATATCTCAAAGGCTCAATACAGCTACATACACATCTATACCAATCTCACAAAAGCAGCAGACTATCCAGAAGTAGCAGATCACACAGGCCCTGGTCATTGTTACAATTGCATTGTGTGGTATTAGCACTTTCAGTGCTCAGTCTAATGCAATTGCAACAATTACCATGGTCCTCATCCTACATCATTGCTCACAGGATTAACACAGTGCAGTTTTCTCACAAGTATAAGGCTGACAACATACAACTTTACAGCAGCAGCAGCATAAGACAACCATTCAGTTGCAGCAACAACAAATGCAACCACAGCAGCAACAGTAAAAGTAATAGCAGGAACAACAGCAAAATACATAGACATTTAACACTTCAACAGAAGCTGCAAGCAACAGAAACACAAGTGCAGCTCTTTGCCAAACACAACAAAAGCAGCAGTAGCAGCAATAACAGCTACACCAGCAACAACTGCACCAGCAGCATTAACAGCAGCAGCAGCAAGAAGAAAATACAATCACCACCCCAGCAGAAGCCACAACACACAGAAACAGAATACCTCCACAACAGCAGTAACAACAGCAGCATCAGCAGCACCAGCAAGATGGATACATCCATCTTCTTAGCAGAAGCTACAACACAAAGAAGCACAAGACACTCAGCAGCACACACATATACAAGAAGATTCTAAGGAATACAGCAGCCTCAGAAGCACATCAGTCAAGCTAACCATGCTAGTATGGATTCAGAGCAGCAGACACTGTCAATATCACTCTTCAGCTACATGGCCCCCTTTTGCTAGCCATCTTCAACTTTGCTTTCTTTGCCATCAATGCCAAAGCAAAGTTGAAGATTTTTACCTTCTGTTTTATGATACATCACGTAGAATATTCTCAATTTTTGCTAGAAATAGACCTTATCGTACAGAGAGTTTATCACTTCTTTAGTAGATTTAGGAATATATGTATTCTTTTGTATAGTTGACCTAGATTCACTTCACACTGTTTTTGTACATATGATTGTCTATCGATGTTATAAGATAGACAATCATCACATCATCATAGGTCTAACCCATCATAGCTATCTAGGTATACTTGGTTGTCAAGTCTCGATGACCAAGAGTGTACATCTTTTCTATTAGGAGGTAAGGTCTATGTCCCCCTCCATTTCTATATTTTATGTTATATATATGAAAATTAACACTAGGCATGCTGCCTAGTGGATTTGATTAAAGAAAAAGAGTAGTTTCCCAAACCCGCTTGAAAAGTCAACAAAAGTCAAACCCGGCCCACATGCCCGAATTTTGTAAATTTTCAAAGATAGATGTTACCCATGACATTAGAAACTCGAGTATATAATTTATTCCCAATTCCATAATCAATTTTGTGGTCAAATCCCATTTTTACTAAACCCTAGGTTTTCCAATAAAATCCCACAATTTTACTAATTTCTATGTTAAAATCTACCCATATTCCCTGTATTTAACTCATAATTGATAGAAATCACTTACCTTGTGATGTTTGATGAAAATCCACCTCAAAAGAGCTCTCAAATTCGTCCAAAGCCAAGTGAAAAGTGAGAGAAATGAGCTAAGTCATGAAATAAAATGTAATCTGCCCAGGTGATCCTTCTTCGCAATCGCGAAGGCAAAATTAGCTCTGCCCAGTTTCTTCCTCTACACGTTCATGACAGGCCGGTCGCATTCGCGATGAGCAATGCCCCAAGCCCTTCGTGTTTGCGGTCCCCCAGCTGCGGTTGCGAAGGCCAATTGCCTTCCAGCCCAACTCAGCCTCAGTCTTCTTTGTGTTCAAGAAGATGGCTCCACGTTCGCGAAGATGGCTCCGTGTTCGCGAAGAGGAAAAAGATACTCCATCGTGTTCGCGGGGGCCCTCCTCATGTTCACTAAGAATAAAATTTAGACCCCTTTCTAGCGTCCTTCACGATCGTGGGACTACCTTCGCGATCACGAAGCACACCAGCAAACCAACAATATCAGCCAACTTCAACTTTGTTCCGGGTGGTCCAAAACTCACTCGAGGCACCTCAGAACCCCGCCTAAATGTACCAACAAGTCCATAACATACTACAGACCCACTCGAAGTCTTAGAACACGTAAAATAAAGTTGAAACCAAGAATCACATCTCAACACTAAATTAATCAACTTCTAAAATTCAAACTAATTTCAACGAACTCCGAACGTACGAACCATACTTAGACAACTCAGAATGATACCAAATTTTATGCACAAGTCAGAAATCATAATACTAACCCATTCCAAGGCTCGAAATCCCAACTTTCAACATTAATCGCTGAAACTCTCCCGATCCACCCGAAATTCAATCCGAACATGCACCCAAGTCCAAAATCATCGTACAAACCTATTAGAATAATCAAATCCCGATTCCGAGGTCGTTTACTCAAAGTGTTGATTCAAGTAATACTTGGACACCTTAGGCCACTATTATGGAGTGTTACGAATTCAACCCGAACCCTTCCAAAACCAAACTAACCATCCCCACAAGTCATAGAACAGTAAAAGCATATACGGGAAGTATTAAATAGGAGAAAGAGGATCTAGAAAGCAAAATGACCAGTCATGTCATTACATTTTCCACCTCTTAAACAAATGTTCATCCTTGAAAGGGTTTAGAATCATACCTGGAGCTCCGAATAAGTGTGGATATCTACTCCGCATGTCCTCCTCGATCTCCCAAGTCACCTCCTCGACTGGTTGACCCCTCCACTTTCACTACTTAAGTCTTCTTAGACCCCAACTTGTGGACCTGCTTGTCAACAATAGCAACTGGCTCCTCCTCAAAACCCAAGCTCTCATCTAGATGAACTGTACTATAATCCAACACACGTGACCTGCCAGCATGGTACCTCCGAAGCATAGACACGTGGAATACCTAATGAACTCCTGATAGACTAGGAGGAAAAGCAAGTCCGCATGCAACCTCTGCAACTTGCTCCAACCCCTCGAATGGCCGATGAATCTCGGACTCAGCTTGACCCTCCTTCCAAAACTCATGATACCCTTCATAGGCGAGACTTTCAAGAGAACCTTCTCGCCCACCATGAATGACATAACACGTGCCTTTTGATCCGCGTAACTATTCTACCTCTACTGTGCTATGAGAAGTCACTCTTGGATCAACTTTACCTTATCCAGGCATCCTTTACCAAATCAGTACCATATAACCTAGCCTCACCGAGTTCACTAACCGATGGGGGAATGACATCGCTGTCCATACAAGGCCTTAAATAGAGCCATCTCGATGCTTGACTGATAACTATTGTTGTAAGCACACTCGGCCAATGGTAAGAATCAATTCCATTGCCCTCCGAAGTCAATCACACATGCTCTGAGCATATCCTCCAGAATCTGAACTATCCGCTCTGACTGCCTATCGGTCTACGGATGAAAGGCTGTGCTGAGCTCTACTCAAGTACCCAACTTACTCTGTATAGCTCTTTAGAAGTGTGAAGTGAACTGAGTGCCTCTATCAAAAATGATGGAAATAGGCACGCCATGCAACCGGATGATCTCTTGAATATAGATTTGGACCAACCTCTCTGAAGTATATGTAGTCATCACCGGAATAAAGTGTGCAAACTTGGTCCATCTATCGATAATGACCCAAATAACATCAAATTTCCTCCACGTCTGCGGAAAACCAACCACGAAATCCATAATGATGCGCTCCTATTTCTACTCCGGTATAACAATCTTTTGAAGTAAGCCACCTGGCCTCTAGTGCTCGTACTTAACTTGCTGGTAATTCAAACATCTCGCCACATACTCAACTATGTCCTTCTTCATCCGTCGCCACTAGATACCACAGTATAAGGAATAGAGCAAGAGACTCCGTGAAAGCAAGCCTAATCGTAGGGACGGCACCACAGTACAAAGAATAAAGCAAGAGACTCGAGGAAAGCAAGCTTAATCATAGGTACGAAAGTTTTCCTACAAAAAGGGGGCTGGCTATTGCCAAGCTACACCCAACAGGCTGGCTATTGCCAAGCTACACAAGCAGTTAATTTGTTTATAGTCGCAAAAGTTTTCCTACAAAAGGGGCTGGCTTCAACCTTGCCAAGCTACACAACTCGGAAAACTTTTTTACTATAACCAACGTTAACTGTTCATAACTCAGAAAACTTTCGCACTACAATAAGCTAACTTTCAAAGAGTACACTTACTCTATTTTCATACATGGACCGTACTACAACAAGCTAACTTTCAAAGAGTACACTTACTCTATTTTCATACATGGACCGGCCTTTCCATCAATTCGAAAGGAAGAACAAGAAGGAAATTTAGAAAGAACTCATATGTAATATATCACAATAGATTTACAAGGAGTGCACGAAAATTACAAGAAAATTCTAGGATGACTCTAAGGTTTTTCAAGATGATTTTCTGATTTTGTACAAGGCAATTATTCGATGATTACCAGATGATCCTACAACTACTACAAGCCCTCCTTTATATAGGACTAGGAGGTTATTACAAGACAAACATTCTAGATAAAGCAAACCTATCTTACATGGCAAACTTATCTACAAGCGGGTCCTCCTTGGCATGTGAAGGACTTTAGGCAAACCACTAAAAAACAACCGAAAGCATGTGAACGGGGTGAAACATACATGGTGTAGCAGGTGAAAGCATGTGAAGCCATGTGACTGTCTTGTGTTGCATGTGCAGAAGTAGGTGGTGGCATGTGAAGGCATGTGAAAACAAGGTGAAATGGGGCCCACATAGTATGGAAAGATGTGGAAATCCGTCTTGGTATGGGTAGGATATTTTTGAGGATTTTTTAGTAGGTAATGGGGGATTAAGGCGGGATTAGCAAGGATTAAGGTAATTATCCTTTATCGATCACAGAATTGGCTTCCAGGCATCTTTTCGAGGACCTTGTGAAGTAGTGTCTGGAACTTGACGGTTCTTCACTGCTATCTTCCTTTCCCTTCGGACTGAGAAATGTAATCCGTAGCTTTAATCTGGAAATATCATTAGTGATTTTCTCTCGGATGACTTCATATGGTATTTGATATTCTTTTGCTACTTCCCGGACTCTTTCCCAGTGAGGATGGGTACTGGTATAATTCCAGCTTGCCCATTCTTTTGGCCATATCTCTTTTGGGATGCACCTATTTTGCTGGAAAATGATTCTTTGTGCCTCGCTATATTCTTCTTCCATTGATAAAATGGACAGGGGAAATTTCCACCAAAATGACGCCTCTGCTTGCGCCTGGACTTTTCCATTAATAATCTTTACTGGCCTATGAAACATGAATAATTTTGCTGCATAGGAATCGCTGAAACATTTAATCTAATATCTTCTAGGTTTGAACCATAGTAAAAATATTCTAAGGGATGGTGCAATGGCATCAAAATCCTTGAAGACGTTGCACTTGAATTCCATGAAAATATAATACTGATGGCATAGGTACCAGAAAAGCCATAATAATTCTCGTGGAAAATCCTTGGCTTGAGCTATATTCTGGATTGACACCACAAGGTTTGAGAATGGATCCTCCATATTGCCGGAAAACTTGGAGCTCATAATAAGTTTTATTTCCATAATAATCGACGGATCAAAAGGGATCCATGAGGTTGAGCAACTCCGGTGGATGATCTGTTGGCTTTAATGAACTAGTTCCCGGTGTGTTTGAAAACATAAAGATGTGGCTGTTTGGCTTCAGTTTTGCTGGGGAAAATCTTTTTGAGAATTCCTCCGGTCGGGATAGAAAATCTACGAGTATATTATCCTTTCCTTTCAGGTGCTTGACTTGAAACTTGTATGGAGAAAACCATTGAGCCCATCTGAGAATATTGGGGATAATTTTTGAATTTATCCGGATCATTTTTGGGAAAGCCTTCATATCCATTTCCACTAGAAATTCTGTATGGATAAGGAAGAAATTGAATTTCTTGATCCCATTTTTTACTGCAAGAATTTCCTTGAAGGTGGAATGATAATGTTGCTCGGCATCTTTAAACTTTCCACTGGCGTATCCGCATATTTTCCGCTGGCCATCTTTTTCTTCAAATAGAACAGCACTCCAATATTCATGGCTGGTATCAGTTTGCAGTATCTTCTTTCCATCTGAAGGGATGTAGAGAGACTTGACATTTTTACATATCTCCTTTATTTTTCTGACTGCTTCATCCTGTTTCTCTCCCCATGATGTTGCATTTTTCTTGAGCATTTCTGTGAGTGGTGAAATGTATGTAGAGATATTTGAGATGAAATCTCTAACATAATTGATGACTCCCAAGAACTGTTGGATCTGCTTTGTTATGAGGTTGGTATCCGGAAATTTAAGTAGTTCCTGACATATATGCGGTCCTGGACAATATTCACCTCGGGCGAAATGCATTCCAAGAAAATCAATCTCCTTTTGAGCAAGAACCATCTTTTTTGCTGAGAGCATGATTCTGTATTTTGTTACCAGTGCCTCAAATTGATGAAGCAAGTTGACATGTTCGTCCAATGTCTCACTAAATAACAGGATATCATCAATGTAAACTAAGGAGGTATGGAGGATGGGTTGGAAGATTTTTATCATGGCTTTTTGGAACAAGGAGGGTGCAGTTTTCAAACCGATGGGCATGACTTTCCACTGGAAGTGATGATCGGGGATGCAAAATCCCGTTTTGGGTCGGTCTTTAAAGTGGATTCCCAGTTGCCAAAATCCAGATTTTAAATCAAACTTGGAAAAATATTTGGCCTTGGCTAAGTGGGAGAAAAGAGTGAGTTTATTTGGTATGGGGAATTTATCATCTTGGAGGTAATGGTTTAGCGGCTGGTAATTAATAACTAACCTGAGTTTTCCTCTTGTCTGCTCAGCTCTTTTGTTGACATAAAATGCTTCGCATGCCCATTGTGAATCCGACGGCTCTATCAGATCAAATTCCAAAAGTTCTTCGCATTCTTTCTTTGCAAGCTGAAGATGATCTGGATTCATTCCTGAGTGACTGGCTTTTGTCAGATTGATGTTTTCATTTTTCTTGAAAGGGAGCTTGATAAAAAACTCTTGGTTTTTCTATAACGGGCTTTTCCCTTTCTTCATGAAATCCTTGTGGGATTCAGCACATGAATGTTCAATGAGATGTTGCTCAATCTCTTTGATTTGTTCGTCCTCGGTGAACTGGAATAGCCTTGGAATTTTAGAATAAGGTCTGAACTGCTTTTTAAAAGCTATCCCATTGGCTTTGATCTGGAGTTGATCTCTAAGCTGCCTGTAAATGTCGAATCCAATAATAAGATCCTTTCCTGGTACATCAGATCCTAGCAGCTTGGTTCTGTACTTCAGTGTCGGGAAGAACTCAATCGTGACCGGGTGCTTTGTAATGACAGTGGTAGTTAAGATCGCATTTGATGCAGTGTTGAAATCCTTGAAATGCGGCACCCATTGATCTTCAGGGAAAACAACAGGATTTATGAGTGAGGATGCAGCTCCGGTGTCAATGAAAGCAATAACTCGAGCTGGTTTATCCCATTTGGATGTATAGACCTTGAGTTCTACTTGAGGAACGACTGTGAGAGCGTTGATTTCTTCTCGGGCTTCGATCACTGGTTTTGAAATCTGGTACTGATCATTGCCTTGGTCTTCATAGATATCAAGAGAAAAGATCGTTTCGTCATTGGGTTCGTCGTCCACAGAGAATATAGATTCAATGTCCTCCTCTTTTGCAAGATGTATGCCAGTGTAATCTTCAATTTCTTCAAGGTGTTTGACAGATCTTCTTGATTGAGGACAGTTTTTTGCGAAATGTCCAATTTTGTGGCAAATAAAGCATCTGTCTTTTTTGTGAAAATTTTCCGGCCGTCTGCGCCTGAAATATTTTGTGCGCCTTTTGGATCTTGGACGTCCGTCTGGAATTCTTGGCCACCTGAATCTCCTGAATTCTTTCCGTCGTGTGGACGAGCTACAGGAACATCCTGATCCGGTGATTAGATCAGCTTTGCGGCATGCTTTGTCAAGCACTGGATTGTGCTGGATAATTTGCTTTAAGGCTGAGCGCTTGGTACAGATGTCATCTAGTGCGACGAAGATAGCCTGCCTTATGTAACCAATCTGTGGAATAGTTATGGACTGGAATTTTTCTTCAATGATGGTCATGGTCCTGCTTGCCAGTAGCTTTGGAAGTGACGAGACAAAGGCTTGCTTCAGATTGATATCGCCGCCGATCTCAAAGTATATCTTGGCCATTTTTTGAAAGTGTCTGTCAATGTCATTTCTGTCGAATGACACACACTTCATCTCGAAGAGTTGTCTACGCATTTTCTCCTGTCTTTGGCCAGTATCTCCGCAGAAGACTTCATGTAGAATGTGGATGTTGAAGGCAAAGTCTTGGGAAGTAAGAAACATATTCTTGTCTTGAAATACAAGTGAGTTCCACCAATCTCTGAGGATTCCAGAGAATCGTGAAGTGAGTTATGACAGGATGGCATACTTCTCGCGTTCTACCAAATTTTTGGTCACCATCCAGGTGTAGAAGTCTTGGATTCTCTGAGGCCATTGTGAAACCTTGACGTCGTCCAAGGTGAATGTATGGAAACCAGTTCCAACTGGTTTGGACGCCCTGGGCTCAAATCTTCTTTCTGGGATTGGTTCATCGGTCATGCCTTCTTGTTCATCATCTATCTCAGATACCTCTGGCTCTCTTGGCTGATTGACAAATATTGGGGGATTATCGTCGTTGGAAGAGTTCGTCATGGATTCATTGCTTGATTGAAAGCTATCTTCCGTTGAGTCATCTTCTGATGAATTTAGGGATTCGGACCACGGAGTCTCTTCTTCTTCTGATATGCATCTTGGTTGAGAGACATACAGGTCTGGAGCCTTTTGGTCAGAAATCATCAGATTTTCTGGGTTGGACCCTTTCGAACTTTCTGCATGGTCGCGCCTTTTCTTGGCTTGTTTTTGTGCTCCTTGGGCATCTTTCTTTTCCCAAACCCATTTTGCAATATCAAACTCCTGTTCTTCTTTTGCGGGTTGGGTGAAGGAGAATGGATTCCGTGAGGCATACGGAAAAGTAGAAAAGGTGTTGTCTAATTTAGGGGGGGAATATGATTGTGGAGACATCGGGAAAAAGGTAGATTTTGGGGTGACAACTGGAGTTGTTTGTGGATGAAAGTGGTCATTTCTCAGGTGCTGGATCTGTTCTTTGATGGAAACTGTCTCCTTTTGTTGTTGTTGGAAGAAGTGAAAAAGTGAATTTCCTGGCAGACAAATCTCATATTGTAAATTTGCCAACCTCTGTTCCAACGCTTTGATTAATCCTTCATGGCGAGACGATGTGTGCTCCATATTTTTCTCAATTGTTTCTACCTTGCTCAACATTTTGTTTTGTGTATGAGCCACGTTCTTTATGGTGTTGCCAATGTTGGTCAGGACTTTGTTTTGGCAGATAGAGTTTTCGGACTGCCAGTTTAATGTTGCCTCGATGTCACTTGTAAGGGGTTTTTCTCCAGTAGGCAGCACTACGTTTTTCTTGGGAATTTTTGGTGCATGGCTAATTCCCTCTTTTTCAAAAGGTTGTAGGGAAGGAAAATCGTGGGTATGGCTGGAGCTTGAAGAATTCATCATGAATATTTGTGGTTGCGGGGGATTTTTGATTTTTGGAATGGGTGGAGTTTTAGGATCGGGTGGCTTTTTGGGTTGTGAAGTATGGACTGGTGGTGATTCGGGTTTAGGTGTAGTTTCACTATCCTCCCAGCTTGGAGTGAATTTTTCTGGAAGTTTTGGCCATTCCTGGGGTTTGTAGCTAACAAGGAACTCATATTTTCCTGGACGGCTTAATGAGCCAATTGAAGGGTCTTTATTTTCATATCTGGCTCGGAATTGTTTTTCAGTAGTTTTGCCCTTTTTCTTGGATTTTGGTTTGGTTTTGTTGAGGCTGCGCTTTTCTTCATAGTATTCTCCATTTGGATCGTCTAAACAGTCTTGATAGTTGCAATCAAGATCCCAAGGGCAGTGTCCCGTAAAGGGGCATTTGAACCACCAGGTTTTTGATCCATTTTTGTCGAAAGTTCGACACCAATCATGTTCTTCCATGATACTTTGTATGTTCCAAAAGAATTCGGTATCAGGTTCAGGGTATGTATCTGTTGTATCTTTGGGTTGGATCATTTGGCAAGAAAAGATGGTTTTATTGGGTTTTTTGAGGTGGGAATGGTCGAAGCTTATGCAAACAGTTTTGTCATTTCTTTTGGTAAAGGTTGGTTCACCAGATTGTAAGGATTCTTCTGATTCTCTCAATTTTTCATAATTTGTTATCCAGGAATCAGGAAGAATTTTGACAAGCTCATCTCTTGAAATTTGTCTGGGTATTTGGGTGCACATGGTATTTCCTTTAGTGGCATCTATGTTTAGGAGAAGAGCATTTTCTCCTCCGGGAAGACAAAGGTCCATGGCATGATTTTGGACTCACCAAGCCATTTGGTGATGAAGGGTGGCTTGTATGGAATCTTTGGCTTGAGGGGCTCCTTGGATTTGGACTTGGATTTTAAGAGCTTCGGTTAAGTAAGGATCATAGAGAGACATGTTAAAGTTTGGAAAGATTGCTATGAAAACAGTCCCGGCATTCAAGGTGACTTCGGCAGTACCCAAGTTTGCATGTTGGTACTCCAGATATCTGGTATCGAGAAGAGAAAGTCGAGCTATCACCGGCTGAACTTTTTTTCCATGATAGGTTAGAGCAATTCGGATAGCACCAAAATGGATATGGGTAAACCCATGCTCTCTCCATTGCCTGGGAAAATCGTCTGGGATTTGAAGTGTGATAAATTGTTCTTCTCTGGTGGCGAGGATAGGATGCTGGTTAAGTTTTGACGCAGCAACATATTCTTTGACTCCTTTTGGTCTATGTTGGACAAGGGAACGTATTTGGGTCCATGGTGCAAAGGATTTTTTGGCGAAGGCGGAGTAGGGATTTATAAGCGGTAGTTCAGTGGAAGACACTTTTTGTTCGTCTGGTAAGATATCTACTTCGTAAAGGTAATCATATTTTTTGGACAGGGTTTTGTACAGGGTAGGTGACATATTCATTTTAGCTAAGGAAGACGAAGATGGAAACGTCTCTGACATATTTAGTAAACCGTTCCTCCCTCCGAAAGGATGGGCTGGCTTTGATACCACAGTATAAGGAACAGAGCAAGGGACTCCGTGAAAGCAAGCCTAATCGTAGGAACGGCACCACAGTACAAAGAATAAAGCAAGAGACTCGAGGAAAGCAAGCTTATTTTCTCTCGGATGACTTCATATGGTATTTGGTATTCTTTTGCTGCTTGCTGGACTCTTTCCCAGTGAGGATGGGTACTGGTATAATTCCAACTTGCCCATTCTTTTGGCGATATCTCTTTTGGGATGCACCTATTTTGCTGGAAAATGATTCTTTGTGCCTCGAACCTCCACACGGCTCAAATTTAACCAAAAATGACTTAATAATATCAAACAATTCAAGAGAAACCAATTTTGATTAATAAATTTAAGATCTTTGCACAATTCCCCAAAAGTAAAAATAAGTCAACCCCGTTCGGAAGTACCTGGATCTGCACACAAAGTGTAGAGTGTAGTATTAGCACAACTGACTCCATGTACTAAATAAGCAACAAAACTAACCTTGGCCTAAAACAACAACAGTCAGATACAAATATCCATAACCAGTAACAGTTCACAAAATAAATGAAATAGTAGAAACATATAGCTCGATGATATTATGTTCAACTTGTTCACATTTCAGAAATATAGACTTACTTTCCATGTATAGCGGCTAAAGCCCAAGATGGATAAAACATTTTATTTATCAACTAGCATGAGGAAAGTACATCTTTATGCCTACCTATCAAATATACATGTCAAATCAACAGATATCATGGTCGATCCATCAAGAATAATCACACTTAGCACTATACGGGTGCCTGGAATAATTACCCATAATCAAGCACATATATAAAACAATGTGCCTGCGTCCACTGCTGGCATGTCAGACTCCGGAGGGATGGATCCTGCCCAAGCACTAATCATATTGATATAGCCCAATAGTGAGGCTTGGTGCATGCGTCACCCCAAATCAATAACAGTTAGCCCGATATGGGCCTGGCGTACGCGTCACTTATAAATCAATACCAAATCAGCTCTACGGCCCAAACTCTGTCATTTATCATTCAAGTCTCAGATAAACGCATCTCACAATACTCAGTTTAATAGTGTTACACATAGGAGGCATCAACAATATGTGAGGAATCAAATAAGAAGTACTGAGACAGAGATATCATACACGGATATAGCATCATGAATGAAAACATGGATACAAATAAGGTAAATAGCTCAAAGATAGGAACAATAGCAGCATCGAGTCTCAAATGAATAGTACATGGACTAGACATGATTTCTAACATGTATTAGAACTAAAATAAATATATAGGTTTAGAAACACAGATATAACGAGGCATGATGGCCAACCAATCCCATAATAGACTAAAAGTCATCTCAAATCATGAACACACGGGTGCACGTACACACACCCGTCACCTAGTGTGTATGTCGCCCCAATACCTTTCATATAATGTAGTTCTCAAGGTTAAGTGCCCTCAAATCCAAATTTAGCTATGTTACTTACCTCGCAACTCAATACTCTAAAAGGCCTTGCCAAGCGTATCAGTCTCCGAGCGACTTGCATCTAGTCAAAGAAACTTAATACCATTAATAATAGTTATAGGAAACAATCCCAAATGATAAAGCAAAAGTCTTGAATCAAATATGCAAAGTCAACCTAGAAAGTTAACTTTGGGCCCGCACCTCGACAAAATTCACAATTTCCAAATAACCATTCAATTGCGAGTCCAACCATACTAATTTCATCCAATTCCATCCACAAGTCGACCCCCAAACTGCTGAATCTCACACTCCAGCAACATAGACTAAAATTCCCAAATTTCATTTCAAAATCACATAAATTAGGCGTAATAATCAAAGGGTAATCAAAATCTAACGTTAAAAGTGATTAAACTTCACATACCTCTTCAATTGTAGGAAAAAGTCTCCCAAAAATCGCCCTTAGCTAAGCTCCACAAATCCAAAATGAGGAAAAAGACTAAGACCCTCGATTTAAAAGACTGTCCAGCGATTCTCGCATCTGTGATCAATCTGGTCGCACCTGCGACGCTGTTTGCGGTCAAAAGTCCACATCTGCGGAAGTCACTTAAGCCCCGACCTTGTGCACCTTCAGTCCACTTTTCGCACCTGCGAGACCGCTTTTTCTCCATTCTCCGCATCTGTAAAAACCCAGCCTTCGACCAAACTCTACTTCTGCACACACTCGTTCGTAGATGCAGGCTCGCAGATGCGGAAACTCCTCGCACCTGCGCTCCTCCCCAGCTCCAGCCTAGCCCACGTCTGCGTTCATTAGGCCGTTTTTGCAGCCTCGCACTTGCGGCCAAATTCTCGCAGGTGCGATTTCACCAAACCTGAAACCATCAGCTATTCTTCTAAGTCGAAACATGATCCGTCAACCATCTGAAACACCCCCGAGGCCCCCTGGGACCCCATCCAGAGATACTAACAAGTACTAAAAAATGATACGAACTTATCGAAGCCTCTAATCTCATCAAACAACATCAAAATTATGAATCGCATCCTAATTCAAGCCTATGACACAAATGAACTTCCAACTTCTAAAACTACTGTCGAACCATATCAAATCAACTCCGAATGACCTCAAATTTTGCACACTAGTCCCGAATGAAACACCAGGCATATTCCAAATCCCCGAACCAAAATCCAAACCCGATATCAACAAAGTAAACTCTCAGTCATACCTCTCAACCTTCCAAACCTTCAATTTTCCAACTTTCGCCAAAAAGCCTCAAACCAACCTACAAAACTCCAAATCAACATCCGGACATGCGCCTAAGTCCAAAAAATCACCATATGAAGCTATTGGAACCATCAAAACTCCATTCCGGAGTCATCTACACAAAATTCAAACTCCGGTCAACTTTTTCAACTTAAGCTTTTAACCTTGGGACTAAGTGTCCCAATTTATCCCATTACTTCCCTGAAACCAATACAACCACCCCGGAAAGTCACATAACCAGAAATGAACACAGAAGAAGCAATAAATAGGAGAACGAGGCTACAATACACAAAACAACCTGCCGAGTCGTTACATTCTCCCCCTCTTAAACAAATGTTCGTCCTCGAACGTGTCTAGAATCATACTGGAGCCTCAAATAGGTATGGATATCTTCTCTCCATATCCCGCTCGGTCCCAAGTAGCCTCCTTAACCGGCTGACCTCTCCAGTGAACTTTCACTAATGCTATATTCTTCGAACTCAAACCTGTCGGTCCAAAATGGCCACCGGCTCCACATCATAAGTCAGATCTCCAAATAGTTGCATCATGCTGAAGTCCAAAGCATGTGACGGGTCACCATAGTACTTCCGGGGCATAGAAACATAAAACACTGGGTGAACACACAATGGACTAGGTGGCAAGGCAAGTTTGTAGGCCACCTCTCCAATCCTCTCAAGTACCTCAAAAGGACCAATATACCGAGGGCTTAACTTGCCCTTCTTCCCGAACCTCATCATATCCTTCATGGGTGAAACTCTGAGCAAAACCTTCTCACCCACAATATATGCAACATCACGAACCTTCCTATCAGCATAACTTTTTTGTCAGGACTGTGTTATACCGCTCCTTGACCAACTTCACCTTCACCAAGGCATCACGGACCAAATAAGTGCCCAACAACCTACCTCCCCAGGATCAAACAAACCAACTGGAGAACAACATCTCCTCCCATATAAGGCCTCATAAAAAGCCATTTGGATACTCGACCGGTAACTATTGTTGTAGGCGAACCCTGCTAACGAAAAAGACCGATCCCATGAACCTCCGAAATCCGTAACACAGGCATGTAAAATGTCCCCTAAGATCTGAATAGTGCGCTCGAACTGTCCGTCCATCTAAGGATGGAATGTTATACTCAGCTCTACCCCTGTGCCCAACACTTGTTGCATCGCTCTCCAAAACAACAATGTGAATTGCATGCCGCGTTTAGAAATGATGGAAATGGTCACGCCATGCAAGGGGATAATCTCCCAGATGTAAATCTAAGCCAACCGCTCTGAAGAATAGGATGTCACCACTTAGTCAACTAGTCCACAACAACCCTCACTACATCATATTTCTTCAAGGTCCGTGGCAAGCCTACCACATAATCCATAGTGACACGCTCCCACTTCCACTATGGTATCTCCAATCTCTGAGTCAACCCTCCCAGATTTTGATGCTCATACTTCACCTGTTGACAATTCAAACACCTAGAGACATAAGCAACAATTTCTTCCTTCATTCCCTGCCACCAATAGTGTTGTTTCAAGTCACGGTACATCTTCATGACACTTGGGTGAATGGAATAGCGCGAGTTGTGAGCTTCCTCAAGGATCAAATCTCTCAACCCATCAACATTTGGAACACAAATCCAGCCTTGAAGCGGAACAACACCCTCATCACCAATCACAACCTCCTTAGTACCACCCTGCTGAACCTTGTCCCTCAACACCATCAAGTGAGGATCATCAAACTGGCGAGCCTTGATAAGCTCCAACAACGATAACTGAGCCACAATGCAAGCAAGAACCTGGCTAGTGGCCTCTCTACTATCAATAAATATGCCAAATTGCCCATACTCTCAGCCTTCCTACTTAATGCATCGGCCACCACATTGGCCTTCTTCGGATGATATAATATAGTGATATCATAGTCTTTCAGCAACCCTAACCATCTCTGTTGCAGCAAATAAAGGTCCTTCTACTTGAACAGGTGCTAGAGACTCCGATGATCAGTAAAAACCTCACATGGAATGTCGTACAAGTAATGCCTCCAAATCTTTAGCACGTGAACAATGGCTGCCAACTCTAAGTCATGCACAGGGTAATTCTTCTCATGAACCTTCAACTGCCGGGACACGTAGGCAATCACCCCACCGTCTTTCATCAACAACGCGCCAAGCCCAATACACGATGCATCACAATGCACGGTGTAAGATCCCAAACCTATAGGCAACATCAACACTAGGGTTGTAGTCAAAAGTAGTCTTGAGCTTTTGAAAGCTCTCCTCATACTCTTCAAACCATCTGAAAGGAGCACCCTTCTGGGTCAATCTACTTAAAGGTTCAACAATGGACAAGAAACCTTCCACAAAACGTCAATAATAACCTGCCAAACCCAAGAAGCTCCAAATATCTGTAGATGAAGATAGTCTAGGCCAATTATGAAATTCCCCAATCTTCTTTGGATCCACCATGATTCCCTCACTAGACACCACGTGGCCCAAGAATGCCACCAAATCAAGCCAAAACTCACACTTGGAGAATTTAGCATATAGCCTCTTCTCCCTCAAAGTTTGGAGTACGGTCCTCAGATGCTTCTCATGATCCTCCTGGCTGCGTGAGTACACCAATTTATCATCAATGAATACTATGATGAAAGAATCGAGATATGGCTGGAACACATTGTTCATCAAGTGCATAAAGGCTGATGAGGCATTGGTAAGCCCAAAAGACATCACCAGAAACTCGAAGTGACCATAGTGGGTCCTGAGAGCCATCTTCAAAATGTACCCAGACTTCAAATCAATCTTCGAGAATACTCTAGCACCTCAAGCTGATCAAATAAGTCATCAATGTGCGATAATGGCTGCCTGTTCTTAATAGTAACCTTGTTCAGTTGCTTGTAGTCTATACACATCCTCATAGTAACATCCTTCTTCTTCACAAAGAGAACCTGTGCACCCCAAGATGACACACTAGGCCTGATGAAGCCCTTACCAAGTAATTCCCGCAATAGTTCCTTTAACTCCTTCAACTCAATAGGTGCCATGCAATACGGTGAAATAGAGATGGGCTGAGTGTCCGACACCAAATCAATACCAAAATCAATGTCCCTGTCGGGTAGCCTTCCCGGCAGATTTGCTGGAAATACATTTGGAAAGTCTCTCACTACCTGAACTGACTCAATGGTAGGAGTATTACCACTAACATCCCTCACGAAGGCCAAATATGCCAAACATCCCTTCTCACCTATTCGTTGAGCCTTCAAATGTGAAATCACTCTACTAGGAACATAATCTGGGGAGCCTCTCCACTATATCCCTCCGCACCCCCGATATCACCAGCATCACGATCTTAGCATGGCAATCAAGAATAGTGTGACATGGCGACAACCATCCATGCCTAAAATCACGTCAAAATCAACCATGCTAAGCAATAAAAGATCGACTCTCACCTCAAATCCTCCAACAGTCACCACACACGACTGATATATATGGTCTACAATAATAGAATCACCTACATACGTAGATACATGAACATGCATAGCTAAGGAATCACGAGGCATATCCAAATAACGAGCAAAGTATGATGACACATATGAATAAGTGGAACCAAGGTCAAATAATACTGATGCATCTTTGTGGCACACTAAAAAAATACTTGTGATCACAACATGGGAAGCAACTACCTCTAGCCTAGCAGGAAATGCGTAGAAACGAGCATGACCACTACCTGACTAACCTTCCCCTTTAGGGCGACCTCAAACCGCATGACCACCACCCCCAGCTGACTGAGTGGGTGGTGTAGCAACTAGTGTTGGAGTCATATATTGGCATCCCTGCGGCACTAGATCTCTATAATGATGGGGGAAATACTTCCTCACATGCCCCCTCTCCACAATCATAACAACTTCGAGCCTGAGATGACTGTGGGGCCTAAATCAGACCCCGAGAGCTAGATTAACCACTGGAAGAACCCAGTACTGACGAACCCTAAACTGATGGGGCACAATACGAGCTTTGAGCTAGAAGTGCACTGAAAGTGACTGAACCGGGCGAGTGTTATGTGAACTGTTGCTAGCTGATGCACCATGATGAACTGGACGAGCCATCTGAGCGGGCCTAAGAGGACAATCTCTGCTATAATGTGACTGACCTCCAGATTAGGTACCACCGAAACCACCTGAACTGCAGGGCCTCTTGACCTCTCGCTCCTTGCTCTCAAGCCTGTGATCCTACCCCAAGCGCCTACCAATCTTGACCACCTAGTCAAACCTAGCATCTGTCTCAGTCTCTCGAGCCAAACTGTAACGTAGACTATAGTTGAGGCCATCAATGAACATCATGATCCTCTCTCTCTCTCTCAGTGGGAACCAACCATATAGCATGACGAGCTAGATCCACGAATCTCACCTCATACTGAGTCACAGTCATATCCTGCTGGTGTAGCTTCTCAAAAGCTCTATGTAGCTCTTCTTTACGAGTCTGTGGAACAAACTTCTATAAGAAGAGAACTAAGAACTCATGCCATGTAAGTGGCATTATGCCAACTGTCGTGCTCAACTCATATGCCTACCACCATCAGTAAACTACCATGTCAGCTGAAAAGTGGTAACTACAACTCCACCGGTCTCCAAAATACCTGTTGTGCGAAGAAATCGCTGACACTGGTCTAGAAAATCCGAGCATCCTCTGACTCCTCTCCGCTGAAGTCTGGAGGCTTAGGCATCCCAAATCGCTCCAACCTCTTCTGCTCCTCATCACTCATACGTGGACCACCCTTGGCCCGAGAATAAGCAACCAGCTGAGCTGGTAGTACTTCGGTGTCTGAAGACCCTGAGCTAGCTGCTCAGGAGTACGGGCGGCGTGAGTCTGGGCACCTCCCCCAACCTTTGAGGTAGCCGATGCAACTTGAATCGAAACCGCGTAAGCTAGGCTCGTGCATACAGTCAAAATTTAGGCCAAGGCCTCCTGAAGGTCAGGAATAACAATAGGCACTGCTGGTGCCTGAGTTGGTCCCACTGGCTCAACAACATATGGCACCTGCTCCTCAGCCTGAACAACTAGTGGCTCCACAGGTGTTGCTCTGGCTATACTACGAGCCACACCTCGGCCTCTACCGCGGCCCTGGCCTCTCGCAGTCCTAACTGGTGGTACTGGTGACCGTCCGCCCGATTCGACTACACTTGTGCTAACCATTTGTGAGAGAATAGAAGATCAAGGTTCAAACTTCAGAAATAACAAATTTTCACCCCAAGTATGCAAGAAAGTGAAGTTTCCTAATAGTTCGGTAGCCTCTTGAAGATAAGTACAGACGTCTCCATACTGATCTGCGCGACTCTACTAAACTTGCTCATGACATATGAGACCTATGAAATCTAGTGCTCTGATACCAACTTGTCACGACCCAACTCCCACCAGAGCCGCGACGGCGCTTAACACTAATTGTCAGGAAAGATAACAGTCACATAATAACAATGAAATCGAATAACATGGTTTAATAACACAACAACGGAAAATATCATGAAATATATGATAAAAATAACTAGAATACTACAACAACCATCCCAAAGATCTGGTGTCAATGAGTACATGAGCAATAGTAAGTATCAAGGCCAAATTCTGAATACAACTATCTTAATAGTAGAACAGTAATAATAGGAAAATGAAAGAGAACATCAAGGTCAGCAGACAGTATAGTAGCTACCTTGTAGTCTCCCAAAAGCTGGTAGCAACAGAACGCTAGAGATCACCTCATCTGGAAGTACCTGAATTTGCACACGAAGTGCATAGTGTAATATGAGTACAACCGACCCCATGCACTCAATAAGTAACAAAATTAACCTTGGGCTGAAGCAGTGACGAGCTCAGCAACAACAGTCAGATACAAATATCAATAACTACTAAAAGTTCATAATATGAAAGAAACAGCAGAAACAAATAGCTCAATGATATTATGTTCGGCTTGTTTACATTTTAGAAATTTTGCAAAGATAGCAGTTAAAGCCCAACACGGATAAAATATTTATTTATCAGCTAGCATGAGGAAAGTACATCTCTATGCCTACCTGTCAAATATACATGTAAAATCAACAGATATCATGGTGGATCCATCAAGAATAATCATACTTAACACTATACGGGTGCCTGGCATAACTGCCCATCATCAAGCACGTATGTAAAACATTGTGCATGCGCCCACTGCTGGCATGTCAGGCTCTTGAGGGGCAGATCCTGCTCAAGCACTAATCATAATCATATAGCCCAATAGTAAAGCCTCATGCATGCACAGTCCTAAATTAATAACACTTAGCCCGATATGGGTCTCGCATATGCGTCACCTCTAAATCAATACCCAATCGGCTCTATGGCCCAAACTCAGTCATTTACCATTCAAGTCTTAAATAAGCACATCTTACAATACTCAATTTAATAGTGTTCCACATAGGAGGCATCACCAATATGTGAGGAATCAAATGAGAAATACTGAGACAGAGATATCATACACGGATATAGCATCATGACTGAGAACATGGATACAAATAAGGCAAGTAGCTAAGAGACAACACGAATAGCCCTATCGAGTCTCAAACAAATAGTACATGGTCTAGACATGATTTCTAACATGAATAAGAACTCAAATAAACATACAAGTTTAGAAACACTGATATAATGGGGCATGATGGCCAACCAGTCCCATAATAGACTAAAATTCATCTCAAATCATGAACACACCGGTGCACATACACACGCCCGTCACCTAGCGTGTACGTCGCCCCAGTACCTTTCATATAACGTCATTCTCAGGGTTAAGTGTGCTCAAATCTAAGTTTAGATATGTTACTTACCTCAAAACGCACAACTCAATACTCCAAAAAGGCCTTGCCATGCGTATCAGCCTCTGAGCGACTCGAATTTAGTCAAAGCAACTTAATACCATCAATAATAGCCATAGGAAACAATCCCAAAAGCTAAATTCTTGAATCAAATATGCAAAGTCAACCCAAAAGGTCAACCCCAGACCCGCATCACGTAACCCCATAAAATTCACAAATTCTAAACACCCATTCAATTACGAGTCCAACTATATTAATTTCATCCAATTTCATCCACAAATCGATCCTCAAACCACCAAATCTCATGCTCCAACAACATAGTCTAAAATCCCCAAATTTCACTTCAAAGTCACATAAACTAGGCATAATAATCAATGAGTAATCAAAAGCTAACATCAAAAGGGATTAAACTTCACTTAACTCTTTAATTGTAGCAAAAAGTCTCCCAGGAATCGTCCTTAGCCGAGCTCCACAAATCCAAAATGAGAAAAAAGACTAAAACCCTCAAGTTAAAAGACTACACAACGATTCTCGCATCTGCAGTTGATATGGTCGTACCTGCAATGCAGCTTTTGCGGCCAAAATTTAGATTTTGCGGAAGCCACTTAAGCCCCGACCTTGCGCACCTGCATTTCACTTTCTGCACTTGCGTGACCACTTTTGCGCTCCATCCTCCGCATCTACGGAAACCCAGTCTCCGACCAAACTTCGGTTCTACGCACACTCGTCCGCAGATGCAAAAACTCCTCTGACATGTGCTCCTCCACAGCTTCATCCTAGCCCGCATCTAACTCACCAGGCCGCTTCTGCAGCGTCGCACCAGCGGCCAAATTCTCGCAGGTGCGATTTCACTTAACCTGAAACCATCAACTATTCTTCTAAGTCAAATCATGATCCGTCAACCATCCGAAACACCCCCAAGGCCCCTGAGACGCCATCGAGACATACCAACAAGCCCGAAAACATAATACGAACTTATTCGAAGCCTTAAATCTCATCAAACAACATCAAAATCACGAATTGCACACCAATTCAAGCCTAGTGAAACAAATGAACTTCCAACTTCTAAAACTAATGTTGAACCATATCAAATCAACTCCGAATGACCTCAAATTTTGCACACTAGTCCCAAATGACACAACGAACCTATTCCAACTCCCAGAACCAAAATGCAAAACCGATATCAACAAAGTCAACTCTCGGTCAAACCTCTCAACCTTCAAAACCGTCAACGTTCTAACTTTCGTCAAAAAGCCTCAAACCAACCTACGAACCTCAAAATCAACATCCAGACATACACCTAAGTCCAAAATCACCGTACAAAGCTATTGGAACCATCAAAACTCCATTCCGGAGTCGTCTACAATAAAGTCAAACTCCGATCAACTCTTTCAACTTAAGCTTTCAACCTTAGGACTAAGTGTCCTAATTCATCTCGATACTTCCTTGAAACTAATCTAACCACCCCGGAAAGTCTCATAAGTACATATGAACATAGTAGAAGCAATAAAGGGGAACGGGGCTATAATACATAAAATGACCGGCCAGATTGTTACACCAACTCAGAATGACTCCAAACTTCGCAAAAAAGTTCCAAATGACAAAATGGACCTATTCTAAGTCCCAAAATCAAAATCCGAACCCGGTATCCATAAAGTCAACTTACGGTTAAACTTAAGAAAATTCTAAATCCTTGAAATACTCAACTTTCGGCAAAACAAGCCAAATCAACCTAGGAACCTTCGAGTTCAATTCCGGGCATACTCCTAAGTCCAAAATCACCACACAAACTTGTTGGAAACATCAAAATACCGTTCCGGGATCATTTTCTAAAAGTTAATCCTCGGTCAACTTTTCCAACTTAGGCTTCTAAACTAAGAACCAATGGATCCAAATCATTCCAAAGCTTCCCTGAAACGAAACCAACCATTCTCGCAAGATATAAAACCACAAATACACATAGGAGAAGCTTCAAAAGAGAAAACGGGACCCAAATACACAAAACAACAAGTCGGGTCATTACATTTTCCCCATCTTAAATAAACGTTTGTCCTAGAATAAGTATAGAGACATACCTGAAGCACCTCCTTGACCGGTTGACCTCTCCACTAAACTTTCATCAAAGCAATAATATTTGACCTCAACTACCTGTTACACCCCATTTTTCGTACGCGAGAGTACGTCGTAAGTTAATTGATGTAAGCTCAGAAAAGAGATTATATTTGAAAGTACATAAAGTAAGTTAATAATATTACCTTGGAGCTTACAAATATTTAAGATCATGAATAACAAGTACTAGAGGGTTGGAAAGCTTAGAAGCTAAACGAATTGAAGAAAATAAGTTTCGTCAAAAGTCGATAAGTTTGGAATGTTATAACATGTACTTTTGGGGTAATACTAGGGTGCTTTACATGATAAGGAGGTTATTTTATGAGTTAATTTAGTCGTACGATAGTCGTGTGTTACGTTTTGAAGTCAAGCGAATTGTGGAATAAAAGTTGGCAAAGGTCATCACAAGTTACATTCATAATGTGCTGAACATTAGGTTAAATGTAGATGAGCTTTTATCCCAATATACTTGTAATTACGAGATTATCCACATACCAACTTGAAGGTCGAAAAGTCTAGTTTCTAAAGCATTAAACCGTTCATCGACGATATCGGAGAGTAGAGAAATATTTGCATTTTTGCGATACTGCGCAAGCAGCTCCCGTGGGACCCACTAAGGCGGTGGGTGATTCTCCAACCTTTAAAGATGGGGGCAAAGCTCATTTGGGGTCATTTTTTGACCCAAACAGACCCTATACTCTCCCAAAGCACTCTCAAATTAGTCTCCATGATTCTAGAATGAAACCAAAGATAAAAACATGAATCCAACGCTATAAATCCCGTGGTGCTTCATAGATCGTAGTTCTTCATCTTGTGGCTATTTTGGAGGATCCTTCAAGGTGATATAACCTCAAATTTCGTGTTGCTCTTGTTGATTAAGTTAAGAATCAGTCCTTCCCTCATATATATTAGATTTTCAAGGAGAAATATAAGTGTTTACACACCAACTTGAACACAAAAGTTGATTCAAGAAGAGAGTACATCCCCTATAGTGTTGTGGTGTGATTGAGGGCTATTGTGAGCTGCACTAGCTGGGTATTTCAAGTTGTATCTACTTTATAAGGTAAGTAAATCATGTTATTGGTTGTTCTTAAGGTTAATCATGTGTTGGTTGAGTTGTTTGAGTTAAAATCTACAAGATAGTAATTGACATGGCATAAGGAATCGTTATCATTTTTTGTGGGCTGTGTTTAGGCCATACATATAGTTTGTTGTGGCCAGAAATTGTTATAAATAGTTTGATTATGGTGTGGCTGCTGTTTCTAAGCTTGTCTGTGTGCTAATTCAGGTTATTGAAGAAGATAACATGAAAAACAAGAAGTTGACGATAAAGGTTAAGGTGCTAGGCATGTGGACTATTTTTGAAGATTATTATTATGATGCTTTGGGCTGAAAATGATACGATAAGCATAAGTATGATGTTATAGATGTTGTAGGCAGATTCATGGAAAAGGAATTGGATTAAATGTTTTTTTGTTTATTGTAAATCGAGGTTGCCGCTCAAATTGGTTGTTGAAGTAATCGGAGAGCTTATTGTGAATTATATTGTTGTTGTTTGGGTTGTTTGGTGACTTTTAGTAACTTATGGGATGTAGTAAAAACGGGGGAGGTGCTGTCCGTTTATTGTAGAATATTGGTTTCGAAATATGAGAGTTACAACGCTTATATGATGACGACAGAGTCGGTTAACTCACTGTAGATGTAAGAAGATCATATTGAACTTGGTTGACGGTTGAAGAGAAGATTGCAAAGGTATGTTGAGGCACTTCCTTATTTCTTTGGCATGATCTAAAGTGAAATTAATGCAAAAGATACGTTATTTCATAACGGATCTACTCCTAGCAACTAAGGATGTCCATGTTGTTCTTTCCGTATAAAGTTATTCTAAGCAAGTATGTATTATGCTTGAATCCTATTAAGGATCATATTGATGGTATGGATGTCCATAATGTTAATCGAAGGTGTGACGACCTTACGTCACTCCGAAAGGTTTAGAACGTGATTCCATGAGTCTAGCATGCATTATATATATGTAGCTATTTTACTCTACTGAGCCGCACTATAGTCGGACGAGTACGACAGCTATTGTGAAACCAATGATCAGTTGGTTTTATCGAGCTCCAAATGGCCAGGTATGATTCTACCGAGCCTTATGATGGTCGAGTACGTTTTTACCAAGTCCTCTCCGAGGCCGGGTACGATATGATGATGATGATGCCCATAGAGGCGTATGTTTTTAAAAGCTTTTGTGTGTGTGTGTGTGTGTGTGTGTGTGTGTGTGTATGTATGTATGTATGTATGTATGTATGTATCATGCATTTCATGTCAATAGCATTCAAAGGCACTCAGATGTTACAGGTTGTATCTTTTTTATCTCTCTTTGCATTACTATTCTTATTTATGCTTTTCTGTCTTACATACTCGGTACTTTATTCGTGTTAATGTCCTTTTTGCCTGGGGAAGCTACGTTCATGCCTACAGGTCCCGATAGATAGGTTGACAGTCCTCCTAGTAGGCTATCAGCTCAGCGGAATGTGTTAGTGCACTCCACTTGCTCCGGAGTTGCCAATTCTGTCAGTATGATTTTGACATGTTTTAATTGGTATGGAGGGGCCCTGTCCCGACCTTTATGATGTTTATGTACTCGTAGAGTCTTGTAGACAGATGTCATGTATATGGATACTTGTATGGCCTTTTTGGCCTATGTTTTGAGTGTACTAAATGATCATGTCAGCCATATAGGCCTGTATGTCACATGTATAAGTTTGTACATCATATTGGGTCGTCGTATGTCGATTATTCTATTATGTTATATTCTGGTATCTTATGACGGCCTTTCTGGCCCATTTACCCATGATAGTATGATAAGAAAGATACGTGACATTGGTACTCGGTTGAATAAGGCACCGGGTGGTTGTCGCGGCCCTTTGATTTGGGTCGTGACAAACTTGGTATCATAGCAGTTCTATCCTAGGGAGTCTACAAGCCATGTCTAGTAGAGTTTTGTTTATGGGTGTGTTGTGTACCACGCTTACAAGCAGGAGGCTATAGGGCATTTAGGATTGTCACTCTTTGTTCTTACTCTAGATCGTGTGGTAGAGCTCAGTTGTAAGAATTCAAACTCCTAAATTCTGCTTTGTTCGTAATGCAATGATACGTACATCTACAAAGACTGTTGGTAAGATATTGAATGTGGCTGTGGAAGAGTTGAGTTGGAGGAGCTCGACTTTACATCATGCTTATGATGAGTAAATGTAAGGTCTTCTATAGATTATATGTGTACTAAGACGTGTAAGCTTCTTGATAAGGAGTCCTAAGGCATGAATATCTGTCCACCCATATCATTTAAAAAGCAATGAGAGAATCGGAAGGTAGAAACAAGTTTCAACAAGTAAAAGAAGCAAGGTGAAGAAATGTACGAGGTACCCAGTTAGTAAAGATTATCAGTATTTACAATTCAGGCAGAGAAGTATAAGTATTCTGAGTTACCTTCAACAATAACAGAGGTATGTACAATTGGCCACACCCATCTCAGTTATGCCCTATAGGATCTAACAAATATAGTTTAAGAGAAGGATGGGATATCAGGATCCAGCTGGGGTTAGAGTAACCCAAAATAGTGGATGGATTGTTAGCATTAGCTGACATTTACGAAGGATATTGCAAACGTGGTAATAGTTCTCCTTGTGAGACACCCAAATGGTGCACTCTAGAATAGTACAGTTAGATATGAATACTAGCATGTTCATAAAATTCAAAAAATAGGCACTGGAATCCTAGAAGGGATAAATTTTACCTTAGTATGGCTCACGTCCCTAGTAAAGAGAGAATTTTAGGCGACCCGAAGAGCCAGTGGATGGAGCAAGGGGAGCTAAAAGCGAAAGAATATTTTGTTGAAGTTTTTAGAATAAGGTAATAGACAAAAATATTAGCAGAATAATAAGAAGAGAGTAACGAGAGTATTATGAGTAAGATGTGATAAATGGGTGATGACGGTAAATCAAAATATGACAGGATGATAGAGAATATAGTCAAGTGAAGGAAAAAATAAGTGGTGACAGTCCTTGAGACAATAAAGAGTATAAGCCATAAAGTCACATTCGCATTTCGAGAAATGAGTTGGTGACTCCAACATGATTACCAGAAGGAAAAGTTAGACCCCTAGAGTAATAGAAATCACCATGGGCTAGTGAACAAGATACGTTGAACATAAATTAGGGATCGGAAGCATTCATAATAGTCGACATCGTGAGAATTTCAGAGATCGCGTTCCGGCAACAATATAATGGACAACAGAAAAATAACCTTTTAAGGTCATTCAGGAAGACGCTTCCCTAAAGCAAGCACTGTGAACAGAGTTAAGCTTAAGAGAATAAGTGTGCCAGTTACACTAGGTGTCACCCTCGTGCGTAAAAAAGATTCAGTTATCCTTGGTACAGAAGGGTTACCGAAGGTGAGTAAGATGTCGATGAAGATGTGAAAAGATGCAAAAGATGATGAGGTAACTATGGAATAGTAAAAGAAGAATGCCTTAAAATGGCGAAAGGAATGAGATTGCATTTATTAAGATCTCACAAATATGTTACGACTCCAGAACATTATGCAAGCATGACGCCAGGGAGAGGAAGTACGGGTTTCGCCCGGGATGTTATTGATAAATAAGTTCGAATAAACACTTGATACATAAGGAGCCAATGCGAGAGGTAAGTTAAGACAAAGGAAATAACCCAAGAGAGATTATGCGAAATATAGATATGAGAATGGACCAACGGGTAGTTAGTAGTCAATTCAGGAAGAGTCAAGGTATGGTTAGACAAAAGGATACAGATAAATCAACAAATCGTGCAAGATAAACATAGTGAACCCAAACATAGGGAATTCAGTCTCAAAGATATGACATCGTGATCCTTGAGAAATATTCAGATAGGAGTTGGGGTAGTTAAAGGTACTGTATAAGTGTTACAGAAATAAAAGAAAGTGTCACTGGGGAGACAGTCAAAATTCAATTCAGAAGTAACACTACAACACAAGGGTGCGGACGTAAGTAACTAAGGATAATTATAGGCAAGTAAGAACACCAAAAATTCCTTCAAGTCTATGATGTAATAAGCTCGCAGCTTTAGAGGAGTCAGAGGGTCTCCATTATGTACTACCACGAAAGATTAGCTGAGGAAATAAGGAAAAAGGCTTCAATTTAAGCATAGTGACCTAAAGAAGAAATGATCTTTTAACAACAGTCTCACAACAATATTGTATGTGCTCCATAAGAAAGTGGCACCTATCATAGCTAATGAATGGGAAGTAAAAAATAAAGTTCAAAAGTAATATCCGAGATCATATGGGTTCCATGGAATCCAATATGTGTGGGCAGTAAGATATGCCAAGTATTCATGCAACAAGTGGCAGAACGACCAGGAAAAGTAATTGATTACATTTAAAGACAACTGAGAATGCACGAAAGGAAATCTATTGTGCTAGCATGTTAATGGAAGGTTGTGAGTAGTATAAATATATATGTGTAGGTCTCAAGCTAAAGTATGGTAGAGCGACAAGTTTTTAGGTAGATAGGAGGAGGGATAAGAAAAAGTGGGTGAGAAGGTGACAAGAATAGGTAAGGCCTTGGAATTAAACCCATCAAAACAAGAGAGCTGATGGTTTTCATAAGTTATAGAAAGCTCAGCATATCCTGAATGAACTCAAAGGAGTCCAAGAGTAGGAGCATTTAGAAGAGATGGAATGCTTCCCTGGTATTAGAATAAGGTGATGATGTTTAGGCCTTTGATTGAGTAATGATTTAAACAAAAGGGATTTCATGATCTGCACGGGATTAGAATACCCCCATAAGATGAATCACGTAGGGATGTTATGAAATACGGTTATTAAAGTATAGTATCGTCCTTAGGTGGATCAAGCAAATCACTTCAAACGTTCCCTGATGCTAGCGAGCCCTAGTGACAATGAATTATGTAAGAGGTTTCAAGTTATCAGTGGTAGATTATGGATCAACATTAAGGTGAATTGATAATGGATGGATAAAAATTACAAAGCATGAGATGAGATTAGGCCGTCATTCTTAAGATGAACAACAATGAGGAATCATTAAAGGACTTATATTTATATATATATATATATATATATATATATATATATATATATATATATACGATAAGCAGCAAGAGAGTAACCTGGAGTTGGGTAGCAGACCTCGGTAATAATAAACCGAAGTAAGTGTTATGGTATAGTATAACTTACCTAGATGTAGTAAAGCCATAAGCATAGATAACCAAGGCTATGAAACAAGATATAGCAATAGTCGTAAGTTTGACAAAGTACCAAGAGAAGGACTTCAGTACACCTATAGATGCCTAGAGGGATAGCTTGTCATAATTCTGTATATGTTCACAAAGTGAGGCCTGGAGATGGCTAAAATTTGGATGAAAAAGGAGATGAGAGTCGCATAGGCGCACGTAAAAGGACAAAGTCGTACACACTGCATGATAGAAGGTAGCAAAGTTACGAGAATGGAAGAATTCTGACCACAAGTTGTGATGTGAGAAAGAGGCCTAAAAGGGGGGATGCCCTAGCCTTTGGATTTATTTGCAGAACAGTTTCCTAGATAGCAAGGACAATATTAAAGTATTCTTAAGAGCTATAGTTTATGAGCCTGATAAGCACATCAGTTAACATTCGAGGACGAATATTCCAAAGGGGGGGAATGATGTTACACCCCATGTTTTCGTACGTGAGAGTACGTCGTAAGTTAATTGATGTAAGCTCAAAAAAGAGATTATATTTGAAAGTACATAAAGTATGTTAATCATATTACCTTGGAGGTTACAAATATTTAAGATCATTAATAACAAGTACCAAGAGGGTTGGATAGCTTAGAAGCTAAACGAACTGAAGAAAATAAGTTTCGTCGAAAGTCGACAAGTTTGAAATATTATAACATGTACTTTTGGGGTGATACTAGGGTGATTAACATGATAAAGAGGTTATTTTATGAGTTAATTTAGTCATATGATAGTTGTGTGTTTCTTTTTGAAGTCAAGCGAGTTGGGAACAAAAGTTGGCAAATGTCATCACAAGTTACATTCATAATGTGCTGAAAAATTAGGTCAAATGTAGCTGAGCTTTTCTCTCAATATACTTGGAATTACAGGATTATACACATATTAAATTTAACAGATTAAACCGTTCATCGATACGGCGTCGGAATAGAGAGATATTTGCGTTTTTGCGAGACTGCGCAAGCACCTCCCATGGGACCCACTTAGGCTGTGAGTGATTCTCCAACCTTTAAAGATCGGAGCAAGGCTCATTTGGGGTCATTTTTTGACCCAACCAGATCCTATACTCTCCCAAAACACTCTTAAATCAGTCACCATGATTCTAGAGTGAAAACCAAAGATAAAAACATGAATCCAACACTAGGAATCTCGTGGTTCTTCCTAGATCATAGTTCTTCATCTTGTGGCTGTTTTGGAGAATCCTTCAAGGTGATGTAACCTCAGATTTCGTGTTGTGGTTTTTGATTAAGGTAATAATCAGTCCCTCCCTAATATATATTAGAGTTTCAAGGAGAAATACAAGTGTTTACACACCAACTTGAACACAAAAGTTGATTCAAGAAGAGAATACAACTCCTATAGTGTTGTGGTGTGATTGAGGGCTATCGTGAGCTGCGGATTTCAAGTTGTATCTACTTCCTAAGGTAATTAAATCATGTTTTTGGTTGTTCTTAGGGTTAATCATGTGTTGGTTGATTTGTTTGAGTTAAAATCTACAAGATAGTAATTGACATGGCATAAGGAATCGTTATCATTTTTTGTGGACTGTGTTTAGGCCATATATATAGTTTGTTGTGGCTATAAATTGTTATAAACAGTTTGATTATGTTGTGGCTGCTGTTGTTAAGCTTATCTATTTGCTAATTCAGTTGATTGAAGAAGATAACATGAAAGACAAGACGTTGACGATAAGGGTTAAGGTGCTAGGCGTGTTGACTATTTTTGAAGATTATTCTTATGATGTTTTGGGCTGAATATGATATGGTAAGCATAATTATGATGTTATAGATGTCGTAGGAAGATTCATGAAAAAGGAATTGGTTTAAATTATATTTTGTTAATTTTAAATCGAGCTTGCCGCTCAAAATAGTTGTTGAAGTAATCGGAGAGCTTATTATGAATTATATTGTTGTTGTTTGGGTTGTTAGGTGACTTTTAGTAACTTATGTGATGTAGCATAAACAGGGGAGGTGCTGTCCATTTTTTTATAGAGTATTGGTTTCGAAATGAGAGTTACAACGCTTATATGATGACGACGGAGTCGGTTTACTCATTGTAGACATAAGAAGATCATATTGAGCTCGGTTGACAATTGGAGAGAAAATCGCAAAGGTATGTTAAGGCACTTCCTTCTTTATTTTGGCATGATCTGAAGTGAAATGAATGTAAATGATACGTTATTTCATAACGGATCTACTCCTAGCAACTAAGGATGTCCATGTTGTTCTTTCCTTATAAAGTTATTCTAAGCAAGTATATATGATCCTTGAATCTCATTAAGGCTCATGTTGATGGTATGGATGTCCATAATATTAATTGAAGGTGTGACGACCTTACGTCACTCCGAAAGGTTTAGAACGTGATTCCATGAGTTTAGCCTGCATTATATATATGTATCTATTTTTCTCTACCGAGACGCGCTATAGTCGGCCGGGTACCTCATCTATTGTGCAACCACTCATCAGTTGGGTTTACCGAGCTTCACGTGGCCAGGTACGATTCTACTGAGCCTTATGATGGCCAAGTACGTTTTTACCAAGTCCTCTTCGAGGCCGGGTATGATATGATGATGATGATGCCCATAAAGGCGTGTGTTTTTAAAAGTTTATGTATGTATATATGTATCATGAATTTCATGTCAATAGCCCTCAGAGGCACTCAGATGTTACAGGTGTAACTTCTCTTATCTCGCTTTGCATTACTGTTCTTATTTATGCTTTCTTGCCTTACATACTCAGTACTTTATTCGTACTGACGTCCCTTTTTCCTGGGGACGCTGAGTTTCATGCTCGTAGGGCTCGATAGACAGGTTGATAGTTCTCACTATCAGCTCAGCGAAAGGTGTTGGTGCACTCCACTTGTTCTGGAATTGCCTATTTTGTCGGTTTGATTTGGACATGTATTGATTGGTATGGCAGGGCCCTGTCCCGAACTCTATAACGTTTATGTACTCTTAGAGGCTTGTAGACAGATGTCATGTGTATGGATACTTGTATGGCCTTGTCGGCCTATGTTTTGAGTATATTAAATGATCATGTAAGCCATATAGGCCTGTATGTCACATGTATAAGTTTGTACATCATGTTGGGTCGTCCTATGTCGAGTATTTCCTTTTGTTTTATTCTGGTATCTCATGACGGCCCTTCTAGCCCATTTACCCATGATGGTATGATAAGAATGATAGGTGATATTGGTACTCGATTGCGTAAGGCACCGGGGGCCACGGCCCACTGATATGGGTGACACTTCCGGACCTGCCTGTGCAATATAGCCACCGGCTCCTAAACATAGGTCAAATCCTCTCCAATTACACTGAGCTAAAATCTAATACATGTGATGGATCACCATAATACTTCCGAAGCATGAAAGCGTGGAACACCGAGTGAACTCCCGATAAGCTTTGGGCGGAAATGCAACTCTATAGGCCACCTTAACCAATCTCTCAAGAATATCAAAAGGATCAATGTACCGAGGGCTCAACTTGCCCTTATTCCCGAACCTCATCACCCTTCACAGGTGAAACTCTGAGTAGCACCCACCACGAATGCCACATCACGAGCCCTCCTACCAGCATAACTCTTCTACCTAGACTACGTTGTACGAAGCTGATCCTGAATCAACTTCACCTTCTCCAAAACATCTCGAACCAAATTAGTGCCTAACAACCTAGCCTCCCAAGGTTCAAACCAACCAACCGGAGAATGACATCGCCATCAATACAAGGCCTTGTAAGGAGCCATCTGGATTCTCGACTAATAGTTGTTGTTGTAGGCGAACTCTGCGAGCAGTAGAAACTGATCCCATAAACCCCTGAAATTAATAACACAGGCATGTAACATGTCCTCCAAAATATTAATAGTGCGCTCAGACTATCCGTCTGTTAGTCGATGAAATGTCGTATTTAGCTCGACCTGTGTGCCCAACTCACACTACATGACTCTCCAAAATGTGATGTGAACTCCGTGCCTCAATCCGAGGTGATAGACACTGGCACACCATGAAGGCAAACAATCTCCCGAATATAAATTCGAGCTAGCTGCTCTGAAGAGTAGGTAGTCATGACTGAAGTGAAGTGTGCATACTTGGCCAGTCTGTCCACAATAACCCACACAATGTCGAATCTCCTCAAGGTCCGTGGAAGTCCAACTACAAAATCCATGGTGATATGTATGCTCCCACTTCCACTCTAGAATATCAAGTCTCTGAAGTAAACCACCCGGTCTCTAATGATCGTACTTCACCTATTGGACAGCTCACACACCGAGCCACATACTCCACAATATCTTTCTTCATACTTCTCCACCAATAGTGTTGCCTCAAATCCTGGTATATCTTTGCGACACCCGGATGAATGGAATACCGTGAACTATGGGCCTCCTCAAGAATCAACTCACACACCCCATCCACATTGGGCACAGTAATCTGACCTTGCATCCTCAACACCCCATCATCACATTAGTCACCTCCTTGGCATCACCGCGCTCCACCGTATCCTTCAGGACAAGCAAGTGAGGATTATCATACTGACGCGCCCTGATGCGCTCAAACAAAGAAGACAGTGAAACCACTCAAGCAAGACCCCGGCTAGGCTCTGAAACATCCAACCTTACAAACCTGTTGGCCAAAGCCTGATTTTCCAAAGCTAACAGTATCTCCCCGACTGGAATAAAAGCAACACTACCCATTCTCTCCGCCTTCCTACTCAAAGCATCGGCCACCATATTGGCCTTCTCGGATTAATAAAGAATGGTGATATCATAGTCCTTTAGTAGCTCCAACCACCTCTGTTGCCTCAAGTTTAGATCCATAAGTATTAAAGGAATGGCAATAGGATGGGCGCATCATGACATCGTAAGATGTCTTGCCCGAATGAATTAGTTGGTACTAGAAATGTTAGAAAAAGTGTTTGAAGTGGACGAACAATCAGTGTACGTAATCGAGTTTCATGCCATCATGTCTTTCTACCCAGCAATGCTGGAAAACGCTTTGCTTGAACAAGTGATGTAGACTCATGTGGTCAGTGAACACCTCACATGACACGCCGTAAAGATAGTGCCTCCAAATATTCAGTGCATGAACAATGGCTACCAACTCCAAATCATGCACTGGATAGTTATTCTCACGGGGCTTCAACTGGAGTGAAGCATAAGCAATCACTTTACCCTTCTGCATCAACACACACCCAATGCCAATCCCCGAAGAGTCACAATAACTGTATGAGAACCCGATGCTAAAAGCAAAACCAGAACTGGAGTTGTAGTCAAGGCAATCTTGAGCTTCTAAAAGCTCTACTCACACTCGTCAGACCACCTGAATGGGGCACATTTCTGAGTCAATCTAGTCAAAGGAGCATGATGGATGAAAACCCCTCTACAAAACAGTGATAATACCCGGCCAAGCCTAGAAAAATCTAGATCTTAGTAGAAGAAGACGGTTTGGGCCAACTGTGAACCGCCTCAACTTCTTTGAATCCACCTTAATCCTCTCACTGGGCACCACATGGCCCAAAATGCCACCAAATCAAGCCAAAACTCACACTAGGAGAATTTAGCATATAGCTTCTTCTCCCTCCAAGTCTGGAGCACGATCCTCAAGTGTTGCTCATGATCCTCCCGGTTGCGAGATACACCAATATATCATCAATGAACATGATGATGAAAGAATCAAGATGCGGCTGGAATATATTGTTCATCAAGTGCATAAATGCTGCTAGGGCACTGGTCAGCCCAAGTGACATCACCAAAAACTTATAATGACCATAGCGAGGCCTGAAATCTGTCTTCAGAATATCTGAATCCCGGATCTTTAGCCGATGGTACCCCGATCTCGAGTCAATCTTCAAAAATACCCGAGCACCTAGAAGCTAATCGAATAAATCATCAATATGCAGTAGTGGGTACTTATTCTTGACCATAACCTTGTTCAGATGCCTGTAGCCAATACACATCCTTATAGAGCCATCTTTCTTCTTGACAAATAGAACTGGAGCACCCCCAAGGCAAAACACTCGGTCGGATGAAACCCTTATCAAGCAACTCATGAAGTTGTTCCATTAATTCCTTCAACTCCACTAGTGCCATGCTATATGGTGGAATAGAGATGGACTGAGTGCCCGGCACCAAGTTAATACCAAAATTAATGTCCCTATCAGGTGGCATGCCCGGTAGATCTGCTGGAAATACATCTAGAAAATCTTTCACTACCGGAACTGACTTAACGGTAGGAGTATTAACACTGATATCTCTTACAAAGGCTAAGCACGCCAGACACTACCATCCGCTGTGCCTTTAGGAAAGACACCACCCTACTCGGAACATGGACCAACAAACCACTTCACTCCAATCGCGGCAACCCGGCTAGCCAATGTCACGGTTTTCGCGTGACAATCAAGAATAGTGTGATATGGCGCCTAAAATCACATCAAAGTCCACCATATTAAGTAACAGAATGTCAACCCTGGTCTCGAAATCCTCCGATAGTGACCAAACACGACCAATAGACACGGTCTACCATAATAAAATCCCCAACAGGCGTAGACACATAAACATGGGTACTCAAAGAATAACGACTTATATCCAAATATGAAGCAAAGTAAGATGACACATACAATACGTGGAACCCAGATCAAATAAAATTGATGCATCCCTGTGACATACCGGAACAATACCTGTGATGACAGCATCTGACACAACAGCCTCAAACCTACGAAAAAAAGCATAACAATGGCCCGGGCCACCCCTCTGGGACGCCCTCTACCCGCCTTTCCTCCACCCTTAGCTGGTTGTGCAGGTGGAGTAGCAACTGGAGCAGCAACTATAGCCTATAAACCCTGAGGAGGTGCACCCCTCCTAAGTCCGAGACAGTCCCTCACCATATGCCTAATATCACCACACTTGAAACAACCTCTCTACGGGCGTGGCTGGTGGAATTGAGTCTGACCCGGTCGACTAGAATGACCGCTGAAGGCACCCCGTGCAAGAGGTACATTAGAATGTGGCTATGCAAAATGGGCGCTCTCTTAAATAGCTGGTGCACTGCGAGTAGCCTGAAGTGCAGAATGAACTAGTCGACTGACGTAACCTCTGCCATGATAAGCTGAAACTGCAGAGCAGGAACCACTAAATCCTCCAAAATCCTGAGGCCTCTAGGCCTCTATGTCCTCCCTCTCTTGGCCACGCATACACTCCAACCTCCGAGCAATCTCAACAACTAATTGAAATGGAGTATCAGTCTCCAACTCCCGTTCCATACCGAACCTAAGACCATAACTGAGCCCCTCAATAAATCTGTGGAATCGCTCTCTAACTGTAGAAACCAAAGCAGGTGCATGACGAGATAAATCACTAAACCTCATGGTATACTCGGGCACGGTCACAGTCACCGGCAACTGATCGAACTTTGTGAGCAACACATTCCTGAGGGTCTGCGGAACAAATTCTCCAAATATAGATCAGAAAACTGAGCCCAAGCGAGTGGCGCTGCATCAACTGGCCTACCCTCCTCATAAGCCTGCCACCACCTATATGCCGACCCTGTCAGCTGAAAGGTAGTAAAGTCGACCCCGCTCACCTCCACAATGCCCATGGTGTGAAAAATATGGTGACACTAGTCTAGAAAATCTTGTGCATCCTCATAAACTACGCCACTAAGAGTAGGAGGAAAATACCTCTCGAACCTCTTTTGCTCTTCCTCTGATGCCACTGGCCCGACCTTAGGCTGAACCGTGATAACGGGCTATACCGGCATAACACCCAAAATTTGATCAACATGGACCTGCTGTTGTGGAGTACAGGTGTCAGGAGTCTGAGCTCCTCCCCCAGCCTGAGAAGTAGCTGGTGCAACTGGGATCAATCCCGCCTGAGCTAAATTACCGACCATGCTCAGAAAATGTGCCAAAGTCTCCTGAAATCCTAGTAGCAACAGGCGTCTCAGGTGCCTGCTCCCCAACTGGAGCTACTGGTGGCTCCTCCACTGCTGCTCTGGCAGGTGCTCTAGCTGTAACACGTGCCCTTCCTCGGCCACTACCTAGGCCTCGGCCTCTCGCAGATCTAGCAGGGGGTGCGGGTGTCTGATCAGTTGATCCGATAGTCTGTGTCCTCACCATCTGTAAGAGAATAGAGAGACAAACACTCAGATTCCGAAAACAACAAATCCGCACGGTAATGAATGAAAGAAGTGGAATTTCCTAATAATTTCGTAGACTCTTGAAGATAATTACAGATGTCTCTGTACCGATCTGCAAGACTCTACTAAACTTGCTTATAACCCGTAGCACATATGAACCTAGAGCTCTGATACCAACTTCTCACGACCCCAAAATCCCACATTTAGGATTGTGATGGCACCTAGTCTGTAAGACTAGGTAAGCTAACACATGTTGAGATTTAATAAAATAAACAACTTAGCTATTAAATTAAATAGATAAATGACATAATAAAGACGAAACTGATGAATAGTCATACATTCCCAAAACTAGTAATACATAGTCATAAGCTCTATTGAGAGTAAACAAGAAATCTCAAATACAACACTGTTTGTAATGAAAATAAACAATAGTAAAGGTAGCATCAGAAGGTGACTCCGAGGCCTGAGAGCGGAATAGCAGGTATACCTTGAAGTCTCTTCATCAACTCAAAAGCAGCTGGCTAACGTCTTGCACGCTTCGAGGTACCTGGATCTGCACAAAAATGTGCAGAAACGTAGTATGAGTACACCACAATCAGTACCCAATCTCTGTGGAGTAGTAACACGGTTCAAGTCAAGACACTCACTAGACATAAAAACCTGCGCAGAATATATATACATAGCTAACAACGGAAGGCAAAAATCAATAATGGCAACAAAGAGTAGACATGAAAAACAACAAAATAATCAAAACACAGTTAAAATACAAGTGAAATCAATTAAAGAAGCCATAACAGTTTAAATTATCAAGTCGTTCCAACACAAGATTTACAAATAGTAACACCCGAGGTACCATACCTCATAATCATAAATCACAAGTCAAAAATCAAAATTCTTCCTTATGATGCCGCGTAAACCGTACATTTTTAAAAATATTTTTCCCGAAATAGCTTCATGTGCATAAGGCCCCTTATCTCGCCATGTGTGCTTCAAATGAAGTAATTCCACTTACTAGCAACACGCGCATAAAACCCCTTCTCTCGCCACATGCGCATCAATAACACCACCGTTATGCCGCCGCATGCGCATCTTATCACAACACAATAATTAACTCGCACCACACGTGCACATATGCCACAACATTGCCCAAACAACAATACCAATATCACAATAATACTTAGCTCAAGACACAACAACAATAATGTGTACAAGAATTACAACAACAACATAATGAAACGAGGCATAATTCAACAATGAACTGTGTTACATTTAGCAACAACTTCAATTCAAGGCATAATAATAGCCTAAAAGTCTTAACCGGTCAATTACCATATATAAGCCCGTGCACACACTCATCACCTCATGTACACGTCTATCACATAATTCAAATAATGCAATTAGATCATATCCTACGGGAAAGTTCTCATACACAAATTTAGACAAGATACTTACCTCAATTAGGGCAAATTAACATTCAAAAATAGCTTTTCCTTTAAAAAATTTCTCCGCACAGATCAAATCTAACTAAAAATGACTTAACAATATCAAACAATGCAAGAGAAACCAATTTCGATTAATAAAGTTAAGTTCTTTACCCAATTTTCCAAAGGTCAACAAAAGTCAACCCTGAGCCCACCCGGTCAAAACCCGAACCCAAGGGTAAATCTCGATTACCTATAACTCCACGACTCCATATATATGTTTTGTTTTCAAATTCGAGTCCAATTCGACTGTCAAATCTAAAATTTTTATTTTTAAAATATAGTCAAAATTTTCCAAAAATTCTCTTCAATTCTCATGATTTAGATGTTAAATCTCATAAAAAATTATGTTATGTAATAAAAACTGAATCAAAATCACTTACCCAATAGTTTGGTATGAAAATCTCTCCTCAAAATCGCCTCCAACGAGTCTAGGGCTCAAAAATGTGATAAATGAAGCTAAGTCCCGAACCCCACTATTTTGTTCAGCAATAGAAGTCGCAAATGCAACTCAATTGCGGACAAACCATCATAAATGCGGTGCCTAACAAAACCCAGGGAATGTCGCAAATGCGACACTGACTTCGTATTTTGAGAAGTCAGTCTCTTTCGCAAATGCAACATGCCCAGCCCAACCAACCTTCACAATTGCGATCAAGGCATCACATGTGCGATACTTGACCCCTCCCGGCCTTCTACGCAATTGCGATGCTGGTGCTCACAATTACAATAACTGCAGCACCAGCACAACAACTGCTGAGAAACCAATCCGAAACGCATCTGAAACACAGTTGAGCCCTCGGGGCTCCACACCAAATATCAACACAAGTCTAAACATATCATACTAACTTGCTCGCGCAATCAATTCACCAAAATAACATCCGGAACTACGAATCAGACACTAAAACACATGAAAATCACAATGAAACTCAAGATTCACTAAAATCACAACCAAGCATCCGATTCCTACCAAACCAACTCGAAATGACTCCAAATTTTGCAAAATGTTCCAAATAACAAAACAGACTTATTCCAAGTTCCGAAACTAAAATCCGACCCGATAGCCATAAAGTTAACCTATGGTGAAACTTAAAAAATTTATAAACCTTCAAATTGCCAACTTTCGGCAAAACAAACCAAATCAACCTAGGAACCTCCGAATTTAATTTCTGACATACTCCTAAGTCCAAAATTAACATATAAACTTGTTGGAACCATCAAAGTACAGTTCCGGGATCATTTTCATTAAAGTCAAACCTCGGTCAATATTTCCAACTTAGGATTCTAAACTAAGAATCAATGGATCCAAATCATTCCAAAGCTTCCCCGAAATGAAACCAACCATCCCCGCAAGCCATAAAACCACAAATACACATAGAAAAAAAAAATGAGGCTCAAATACACAAAACGACCAGTCGGGTCGTTACATTAATGAACCTTGCTTGTGTCTTTTAGAACGTTCTTGAACATAGCTAAAATGTCTTAAATCTTCAAATGCTATATATTCTTGCTGAAATTGACAAAAAAGCAAGATAGCTTATGAAAAATAAGTGATGAAATTATAGAACTGAAACTAAGTTTAAGTTGAATATAACGAACGATGACTAAGGACTTTTAAGATGCAGAGTTGCTTCCTTATTGAGTTAGCTATATAAATTCAAAAATTATCATTTTTAGAAGTTTAAACTTTATTTTATAATTCAAATACAATTCTTAATATAATATTTATGTGATTTAAAAAGAATTACTCTTCGAGATAGGATTCACGCGGAACGCGCGTATAATCCGCTGATGTTCTTAAAGACATAAAGTCTACACATAATTATATTATTATTCATATAAATAAGGGTTAATTCAAATTAATAAGATATTAGTCATGTGTTTGACATACATTATGTTGGATGTTGTTGTAATAAATTTTATTTACTAACATGACGATTTTAGTAGTTTAATTCAAAGTTATAAAATATTTCTACCGTAAAAAATAGTCTTTCATCGTATTAACAAAAAAAATGTATTTTCTTCTGTAAGTTTTAATATTGTTTAGCGAAAATAAAATCATTATTTAAAAATTTTGGAGCCTAATACAAAGGCTTTGGCACCCTCCCCTTGAGCCGCCCATCTTTTACACAGTTATCCAAAGAATATTTACAGGTAAGCCTCCTTATAACATGAAATTTATAATCTTAAATATGACCGGTTAGCTGTTCTAACAGGTAAAGGTGACTGATGAATTTTTTTAACACTGACAATATATATAACTTAAATTCATAATATAATTGGGGAGTGGCCATGGAAATTGATTTGGAAAACTAAGGCACCAACTAAAGTTAACTGTTTTAACTGGATTGTGATCTATGAAGCGGCTCCCTCAAGATAACTTGAAAAGGGGTCTCACACTCTGCAGTAGATGCTACTACATGTGCAAAGACTGAAGTAGAGGATGTCAACCATTTATTTCTCCACTGCAATTGCTAGAGAGTATTTTGCTATGTATTTGAGGAGAGTAACACTGCGATTTTGCATCCTCTGGATGCTCATTAGTAAGTCCTACTTCATCAAAAAGGAAAAAGAAAAATAGAAGACAATGCATATTGCAAGTAATTAAACTTTTCAATTTTTTATTTCAAAAGTCCGACTGAAACAAAAAATTGAAAATTTTAAGATTTTCATTCTAGTTTTTTGGTTTAATGCACTCCCCAGACACAGAGCTCATTCACATAAATCTAAAGCTACTAACATGCCAAGTGGCATCCATCTTCACATAACGAGCACGGTTCATAATGACAAACATGAAAGGCAAAAGTTCTTCATTCACAAAGACAGCCTAACAACAGATCTAGTTGGGCAAAAGTTCTTCATTCACAAAGGTTCATATATGCACTTATTGCTGAAGGCAAAAGAGAGTGACAGGAAATATTAACTAAGATACATAAAATACACTTGAGCATGTTAATGCAGTCTTCAAAGACGAGATTGTCAAAGAACCTACTCAACATATATGACACAGAAATTGGAGGAGTCCTAAACTAAATGGAATCAAACCAAGATCATTAAAAGAATAGAAACAGAGAGAATTATTCATCTATAGATAAGTTTTTCTTGTGCTTTCCATGGTTTTCTTTAGCCTTGCCATCCTTTAAAGCCTTACCATTTATCTTGTTCTGGTTACTAACAGATTCCTCCTGAGCACTGCACATTTGAGACTTCAACTTGAACCCGAACTTCTTGGAGACATTTCCCCAAGTGCTCGATCCCTTTGATCGTCCCAACTTCTCGATCTCCTGCCTCATGTTTGAGCACTCCTTCTCGAGCTCAGAAACACGAACCCTCATGCTATCCATCCCCACTTTCAAAACCTGGTTTTCTCTCACAGCGGTAGCCCAGCCACCACCCTCATTTGTTCCCACCATGCCACTTCTCAACTGCCTTGACCCTCCATCAAGGTTGTCGGACACTAGGAAGCATCCTGCAATGGATGTTCTCAACTGCAGCTGCTCGAAGAAGAGTACTTGCACTATAATCCTTAAAGGGAGTCTTTCATTCTGTGCAGCATGTGTGCAAGCTTCCAAGGAGAGCTTCTGGCAATCCATGAGCCTGCAGAGTTGTTCTCTATCGGATTCTCCCAACCATGGATGTGACTGCAAAAAGACAAATAAAAGGTTTACTATCTGACCGACAAATCTGAGCCAATATCTAGTTTTATGTCAGTGATCATTCTTTTCAAAGTTTTGATAAAGTTATTCGGGACAAGGTGGGTGTGGCCCCTATTGAGGACAACATGCGGGAAGCACGGCTTAGATGGTTTGGACATGTGAGGAGGAGAAGCACAGACACTCCAGTAGTGTTAGTACGTACTCTCAAATTTGGTTGGTAGTAGGCTTATTTGAATACCTGTCTTTTTTTTTTTTTTTAAAAATACATTTCGATCATCATACTATCTTGTTGTGTATGCTGCTTCTACATAGTTTTTCGATGTTGTTCCGTCTTCTTTCTTGTTATTATTGTGGAGCCGAGCGCCTATTGGAAACAGCCTCTCTACCTCCACAAAGGTAGGGGTAAGATATGCGTACACACTACCTCTCCAGACCCCACTACGTGGGATTATACTGGGTATGTTGTTGTTGTTGATGATTCCCCACGCAAATGGTGGGGATTTCAAACACTTGAGACTGGTGCACCCAATTAGAAATGCCCATAAAAGGGCTACCTCAGTCTGGTAGCAGTAGGTCAAGTTTAAATAGGATGTCAAGTTTAAGTGCAAATTTCAGTAAGCATGGCATAATGACAGCATTTACTTCAGAATGAACATTGCAATGATCATATATAAGGGAAGTAGCAAACAAAATTCACCTTTAGATAAATGTCAATTGCACGATAAAGGCCATCATCCAAGGGCCTTGCATATTCAGGAACAGCAGCAGCCAAAGCCTGAAACTTGGGAAGCTTCAAGTTAACATCTGGGGCAACCTCAGCAAGGTATCCATCAATTAGTTTCGCAACCATAGTGATTGGTGTCAGAGATGGTGAACCCATTAGTTGTTCATCATCAATGGAACAAGGTGATTCACCACCAGTTCCTTGATCCATGGCTAAGAAGTACTCAAGAATCCGCTGTACACAGTCAACATTATAAAGTGTCTCCATTGAGTAAGAGAAATTAGGCATTAAGAGATCTTCAAGAATGGCCTGATCAAGCTGCATTCCAATCCTTTTCTCCAAGTCCGATAGGCAAGAGGGACTGGCTCGAAGAATCAAGGCTGTTTTCAGTAGGCCAAAGAGGAACTTAGCTGGAACTAGGCCTTTTTGCATGGGAAGTAAATGATCTATCTCTTCAAGTAAAAGCTTCTGATCTTCTTCTGATAGTGAGGAACCTAAACTGACTAGTGCAAGACGGTTACTAGACTCAGTAGAGCTTTGCCGCCTGTTTAGCCCAGGCAGATACTTTTTAGCATAATAAGTGATGGAACCAGCAATTATTTCCTGTTTGACACCTTGAGATTCCATAGCAGAAATTAGCCTTTTGTAAAGAGGTAAACTTAAAGATGATGCATCGTCATACCACCAATCAGAACTTGAATGTTTTGGTCTAGCTCCAGTGCTTATTCCATTCCATAAGATACTCCCTCCAGGACTCTGCAAGGGGCCGACGTGCTCCACAACAGGCCAACCAAACAGGTTCGGGTCAGTACATGCCTTCACAGCCAAAGAATCAATGCACCTCTTTGTAATTTTAAGTTCTTCAGCATATGAGAGAACAACATCACAGGTTTGGAGTGCCTTCAAAGAGTCTTTCCAGCTACGAAGAACAACTTGATTAAGAAAGACCTCAGTCTGTGATATCAAATTCCCCTCCCCATAATCTTCAGTCATCTCAAGATGCTCACCGGCACATCGAAGGTAAACAACATTTGCTGCCGTAAGCTCTAATTTTACCCCATAACAAAATTTAGCTACAAGTTCAAATGTTTTAGCGCCACCAGGGATGTCAGTGAGTTTAATAACACAGCCATCTTCTCCTTCGGATGCTTCTGCAATCAGTTTTTCCATAACCCCACTTCTTGAAAGCAATGGGAACTGCAATCATTTGATTAAAATTAAAAATGAGATAAAACTATAAAGTCAACTTTAACTTAGATCTGACAAGCTATAAGGAACTCCATGCAATAATTTGATATTATGCTCAGTAAAGATTCTAAAGTATCTTTTAAATGCAGAAGAGGTCAAAATTCGATAAGTTGACATATTTTCGTCTTCTTGCTCTATACAAAATTCTTCTAAGTACAAACCTAAACCTGGAATTTAGAACAATACTGCTGGTTGGAAGCAAGCAGGAAAAGCTACATCTAGGATACTAAAGCAGACAGCAAGATGTGAGTCATATCATAAGAGGTAATTACAAGGCGACAGAGTATGTGGGCCTGAATTCGTCAAATATTGAAGCAATGAAAAAAAAGGAAGTACTCAAAAGAAAAAAAGAAACAAAAAAGAGAGAAAGAAAAGCTGTTTTTAAAAAAATATGGTACAGCAGGTAGTTAATGAGCATGAATAAGGTGCACTTTTGAGATCCACCAAGAGGTAATTGAACTTTAGACACCAAAAATCTGGTGCAAACGGGAGGATATTTTGGAGGACATTATTTCATGAACAAAATTCAGATCCAGAACAAAGAAAGTTAGTATTGCTGCCGAGTTGACCTATACATTACTAGATAGGTTAATTTGTGCTGAGAAAACTTTACCTTGTGAAGATGGAAAGCCATTTCCTCAACTTCAACAACAATGTCACTGGGGAGACCAGTTGTGCAGAACCTACAGGCATAACAGCAAAAGGTAAAGTGTGAACTTTGAAAGACAGACACGAACTTTGTACAGTAATTTATCACCTGGTGTAGGCTACATGAACAATATGCAACACACACTGCTTTTGGTGGAACAAACTCTATTCCTTAGACCTAAATATGTTGCCTTATATCATGTACTTCTGGTCAAAAGGATTTGAGTAGATGGAAAAGCCATCTCTATTTTGTAACAAGGTGTTTTCTCTTGTTTCAAGTGCATCGATTTCTTCATCATGGCAATTATTGTCTGGTTCTTTTGATGAGTAATAATATATTTACATTACTTACAGGAAACAATAGCAGCAAAATCTTAATAGGTTAACAACAGATCTACATGTTTTCGCAGTAAAACTGAGATGTATTGCACATACAAACTTAATCAAGAGGGAAAAGAGAATTTTACTTCAGAGACCACTTGCTCAAATATGAAAATTTTGTGATAAATCCAATTACAGGTTTCAAGCAGCTAGACATCTTTGGTTTAATCTGCTAGCAAGTAATCAGATTTTCAACAGAGGCTAATCCTTTTTTTTAGATAAGTTACATACTTTTTTTTTTAATAAAGTATAGGCTACATACTAACAACCCAGACAAGATTAATTGGACTACATCACTTAGCTTTAGTGAAAGTACCAAAATTTCAGGGGCATATTGCAAAAAAGAATCACCGTCTCTGTACTGAGTCTATGCACAACACACACACAGCCTACGAAGAAAATTATTTGGAAGATGTTCGATGGATAAAAAGAAAACAAAAGGTAAAAGAGAGGCTAATTAGATCAACATAAAATATACAGTAGACTAAAAAAATGCTTCATTATTATACGGGAGGAGTAACCACATACCAGGCCTGCCCTTTTCTTTGAAATGCATCTGTTTTGGATCCCAACTTCATACATGCCATCTCCTCACGGTGTAAATTACTCTCAAAAGCTCTCAAGATTTCAACTTTTGAACCCAAAGCCCTTCAATTCATCCACATAAAGCACCCCAAGTAAGACCAAATTGCCCTCACTTGAGCTGCTTCAAAACAACAAAATACAAATCCAACACCCCTTAAAACCCTTCAAAAATCTAAACTTTATCAGATCTTTGAACTCTCCGCCCAAAGTAGCAAATACCCACTTCAGAAAATCCCCCAAAACAGTCAACAACACCCTCCAATATGTTATTCCTTTCTTCTCTATAAGTTGTTGGGGAAAAAAAGCCCAAAATCTCAGTTCAGAGATAAATCCTTAGTGAAGAGAAAAAAGAATTCTTTTTTTCCAAATGAAACAATAAATTTAGGTCAACTCCTCCAATTCTAAATAAATACTATTAACACAGTTGTTCTGACATTAACAACTTTCTTCTGTACCCACCAGAAGATTCCAAATTTTAACTCCATCTAGTACACCAATGACCAAAATCCTTAAGTAGGAAAGAACAAAAAAAGGTAGAATTAAAGAGCCTTAAATTAGGAGTATTAGTAGTATAATATTTTTTAAGGCATCATGAAAGTGCAAGAGTTGTGGAAAATCTCAGCATGGGTAATTAATGGTAGAGCTCTGATTCTGAATCACAAAACCTTAATTTTTTTCTCTTTCTATACATGTGGCATGTGGGGTCGTTCGCTTAAAATACACTCATTTTGCTTTGCTTTTTCCAAAGCTTAATTAATTTGGAGGAGAGAATCTTATGTAAAAACTCATTTTAGATTTTTCTAATATTTAGATAACCATCATTGAAAGTCACATCTATCTGTTTGTCCAGCTAGGCCACGTGATGCCTGGATGGGTCTAATTATGATAAATTTCGAAAGATGTAAAAGAGTATTTGGACGTGCAGTTTAGGTGCTGTATTTTAATGCATTGAGATAATATATTCAAATTTTTTTCCATTTAAAAAATTATTATTAATATTAATTTTGTTATTTTTGCTGCATAATAAAGGCAGCGGTACCTTCGCAAGTGAAAACCTTACAAAAGTAGGAACATACAATATATTGGAGGGAAATTGGAGTCAATAATGTTAAGGGAATTTTATGTTTCAATTCAATTCCATATGATGCTCAAATTGCATGTAAGTTTGAAATATTTATGTCTCATCTTTTTTTTTCAAAGTTTCAGTTTCTTATGAATTCTCTCTATATATATATGTCACTTTAGGAAATATGTAAATGACGATCAAGAGATAGGGTATTCTTTCCAATCCTTTTAGTTGGGTATGTCATTTTGAAGAACATTAGTATTAAACTACAAAGGTTACCGGTTGCTATTTGATGAAATTGGACAACAATTTAAGAGAAATAAATTAGAGTGTGAAAGCTATACATGACCTAGAAAGATAAAGTTGTCATTAATCTCTTTGATCAGTGGTACCTCGTCCAGGGAATCTGCCACCATTGTTCAATTTTAAAAGCCCAGTTCCATTGACCTAAAACCGCTTAACAAGAGTGTTTACGATTAAATTCGAAAAACAATTGAATTTGTAAATGATTTTAAGAATAGGTAGATTTATTCGATATAAAGCAGTAAATAAAAGCAAATTAAATAAATAAGAATAAAGTAAGCTCAAACCATACGAGGAAGACGATTTAAGCCTTAGTGAGATATTGCCCTCGATGTGGGCTCGTAACAACAAGCACGGATAAATGAAAGCAAAAGGACTAATAATAGAGAAAATAATGATATATTGCCTTGGAATACGTGTTACAATACGTCTTATGAATTGTCAGACCCCCTTTATATAGTAGGAGAATCTTACTTTAGGTACAATTCTATAAAAAGTAGAAAATTCTCCTTATTCACTGATTTCCAGTCCATTGTCTATAAGTACCGAAATCCCTGCCGTAATATTCGACCGGTGACGGATATTTCGACCTTCTGTTGGCTATGCTCGATTTTCCGACAATGTCCTTCGAAGTCGTTCGAGACAAAGACCGATTTTGGGATCGTGGCCTCGATATTCTCGAAGGCAGGCGCCATGTCCCGGGTTTTAGCCTAGTAGGACTTTGGCTTGACTTCGGTTCCTTATCGCCATGTTTCGAGCCTGGCTTATCATGTCGAAGGCCATGATGAATTTGATTTCACACGTATACAGATAATTCCCTCGTTTCTCGAGAGTAAAAGACGAGAAATGACATGAGCTTCCGATTCTTACTTCGATACACCGCGACAGAAATGACAAAACAATCGAAACATCTTGTCAATCAAGTCTTAATGGTATTAAATGCATGTCAGTCACCGGTCGGCTATTCCTGGATGCGAAACACTGCTGAAAAACTATAAATACCCCTTCCTTTGTTCATTTTAACTTTATATCCAAACATTCGACCCTCGTACCTTTAAGGTTTCAATACTTTCTAGCACTTTTACTTCGGTTATTCGAGATCCTTTGCAAGAATTTTTACTCGTCTTTATCTCAAGCCATCAAGTCCGATCTTTCATCTTTCTTTCTCCACCTTTCTCAGATTTTCCTCCATTTTTTAAAGAAATGGCAAAGACTTCAAAACTCGTTCCCCAGAAAAAAATCCCTTCTACTTCGCGGCCGGCTACTGAGGCCGAGGAGACTGTTTCTCACGCTGCCGTCGACGAACCAGTACCTGAACCCCTTTTGAAAATGTTCATCCCCAGAGGATGCTCGGTCAATGTCGATTTCAAAGTTGAAAAACCTTCCCCCGTACAAGGCCGGTGTGAGGAGGTCTCGAGATACATATGCTCGATCACTGAAGAAGTCCTCCCTACGGTCCGAAAAGACTACAACTGGGCCGATAAGCACATAGTGATCCCTGACTCCGATGAAGCCATTACCACCCATGTCGAGGGATACCTAAGTGTCTACACTTATGCCTTACATTGGGCTCGGTGGACTCGGTCATCATAGATTTCTGCAAGAGGTGCGAGGTATGCCTCGGTCAGATTCATCCTTCGCTCTAGAGGATTGTGATTCTCCTCCGGTTCTTTGTGAACAAAATCGATGGGTGCTCGTTCACCATCGACCATCTTCTTCGCTTATACAATTCCCGAATCTTC
>MCJB01050763.1:189046-214912 GCA_002018475.1 Nicotiana obtusifolia | reverse complement strand
CCTAATAAAGCTTGTCTGTCGGGCCAGTAAAACCCCGTTCTCAACTATTGATGAGGACCGGATCGGGGTTGCAAAGGCTGTTTTGTCCGAGTGAGGACTTCGGACTTAATCCCGGCCGAGTGCAGGCCATCCCCTCACGTAAGTATGACTTACTTTTCAAATGTCGATTTTACACTTTCTTCTCTTTTTCTTACCGATGCTTTGTGGTGGTGCAGCCATTGCTCGGGTCCCGAACGTTGTCCCGCGACTCAAGGAGTGGGTCGAGGGTATCATATCACAGATGCCATATTTCGAGCGCTCGTGGCGCAAGCTCTCGAAGGGCCGTTGGGAGGCATGTTCCCATAGTGAGACTTCTTTCCCGAGTAGGTAGTATCAGGATTCCTCTTTTAATATTAAGCGTTCACTCCCTTTACCTCTTTTTGCAGGCTTATCTAAGGACACCGAGCTGAGGCCTCCATCCGGCGGCGAGGACTTACCTGCCGAGTCCCCTCCTTTGAGACAGGCCGAAGAGAAGAAAATAAAAAGGGCTCCGAGTTCTCCGAGATCGGAGAAAAAGAAGACAAGGAGAAGGCTGATGCATAAGTCAAAAGAAAGCACCAGTTTCGGATTCGGTCTATCGGCTGAGGGAAAAATCTGAAGAAGAAGAAGAAGAAGAAGAAGAAGAAGAAGAAGAACATTTTGTTCTGGTGGCCCGGTGCCATCGCAGCTCGAAGGGCAGGGAGCCTCTGACCAGAGAACTGCGAGGCCGATCTACCTCAAGCTAAGGAGTTCAATGAGGAGATCGGGGCCTAGGCTTCCCAGGATGCGGGCAATGCACTAAAGGAGACACTCAGTATAATAGACATCATCGAGTCACTCTCTTTACCTAGTCCATGTTCAATGAGGCCTAGGAGGTGAAAGAGTGCCATATAAGGGGGCCCCCAGAGCGGAAGACCCCCTCCACGGCTTCTTTGATGGTGTGGATTCCACCATCATAAAGGACGTCACCAGATTAGGTAACATAGAGGTACCAAGGAAAAGTCCGTCCTCGGGGGCAGGTGGGCCTAACTTGAGCCCGAAATTGATCAACCGGTTCCCTGCCCCGAGTGTAGATTCTGAACGGAAGCGGTCTATTGTTATCACTGTTCCGGAAGATGCCCGGGTTCTTTCCGCCCCGGTAGGGGTGGCCATTTATCTCCGGTGCCTGGTGACCAAAGAGTATTAAGCCAAAAAGAATGAGGTGGACTCGCCGTGCTTGTTCAACGAAGCACAAGAGGCGCTAAATCGGGTAACTCTTTATAATTTTTGAAGATTTTTAACTTTTCTTCTCACACTTGAACTAGTGTTTTGGTATTTTTAATTTATTTCCTCACATTCACAGGCCTCAGTGCTCTACCACGATACCTTCCTCCGGTACTGGGAAGAATGAGCCACTATGAAGCCGAGGCCAAAGAGCTTGCTGAGAAAAGAAACATGTATAAACTTCTCAGTGAGCAATGTGAGGGCGAGATCAAGAGCCTCTGAGCCAAGTTGGATACGGCTCCGAAGGAACATGCCGACCTGTTGGAGCAGGTAAAAATTTTTGAAGCTAGTGATGATGAACTAGACACGGTGTCTAACGATCAGAATCCACAGGTCCAACAGATGCTCGATCGGATCGACCAACTCCGGGCTGAGATGGATGTGATCAAAGCTAAGCCGAAGGGTGGAGAGCAAGATGGATCGTCTAGCCTCGGAGAAAGAGACAGCCCGGGAGCAGTTGGCCTCGACGGAGACTCAACTTTGATCAATAAAGGAGAAGGCAGGGGCACGGTCCCAGAAAGTCGAGGTGATTCAATCTAAACCGAGCTCGGCTATTGCCAACCGGGAGTCCCTCGCCAAGGAGCTTAAGACGGCTAAATCGGCAGCTGAAATAACCAAGGCCGATGCCGATGAGATGGTGGCCCAATATAGAGCTGATGCCGAGGCGCCCAGGACCGCCTGAAAGACATGGTCGAATACGTGAAGTGGCAGTCCCGAAGGGAGGCCCTCAAGGAGGTTCATGCTCGGGGTTTTGATGTATCGGTCGAGATCACGATTGCTAAGGGGCTAGAGGCCGAGGACAAGAAGTTGGCGTATCCCGAGGATGAAGAGGACTCCGAGGGATCGGGCAGATCCGAGGACGTCGAAGATTTTGATGGTCCGGAGGATGAGGCGAGCTCCGGTGGAGACCAAGCCGTTTAGATGCCTTGTAGTTTTTTCCTTGTTTCTGTACTTTTTGGTCGAGGCCGTTTGACCTTTGTAAATTTCCCTCTATTTTTGCACGTTTGTGCTTTTTTGTTGAGGCCATTTTGACTTTGTAAAAAAAATTCATATATATATATATATAAGGCTCTTTTTCCCTTCGACAATTTTTAAGCTTATTTCCTTTCACTTTTTTCTCTATAATTGTGAAGAATGCCTTAGCACGTAATAATTAGGCTTTGTTCGGAGGTTCAAACAGGCCTTGCTTTCGATTTTGTTTAAGACTCGTAGGGGCTCGGTATGAATGGAAGCTTTCCCCAAAGTACTTAAAAATTTTCTTTAGATTACAATTTGCTGAGGGTAGCCTTTTGAACCGGTTTAGAAATTTCGAAGGCCTTATTTTAGTTACAGGTTTGGGACGTCTCCGAGCCGTTTTAGGATGGCCGTAGCCTTCTAAGTCCGGGTATTGCCCAATGGGCTCGTTACCCCAAGTTATCCGGGCTTGCCCAAGATAACAGTCTCCGAATAGGGATGGCCATAGCCTTTAAGGTTCGGGCACTGCCTAATCGGTCTTGTGCCCCCGAGCTCTGATAACCCGCGCTGTCCGAGTTTGTCTTTGGACGACAGTCCCCGAGTGAGAGCGATCCTTTGAACCCGGATAAAGGCGGCCCTTAGGCTCGATATCTTTAGGGGATCGAATGTAGAAAATTCCTTAAGAGGAAAAAATTTTAAAGGGACAAGATCCGCAAGGTAGAAACTTCTTCTTATTTCTGTGCATAATATATACGGTTACGCATGTGTACAAGCTTTGTGTCAGGGCTCAAGCAGTTTATGTGGGTACGATTCATTTGACCGTTTGGCCCTTACAGTAAATCATATTGATCGAGCCGAGACTATTTTATCACAAAGTTTCTTTCCTTGCTAAAGTCATTATCCGAGGGTGATGTCCCCCAGTGTTTGAGGCTGATCATAGAGAAGCCTCGAATACTGTTGTCGTGATATTCGACACCGGTTCATAGCCAACCTTCAATTCTAAGTTAGCACGATTTATTGTTGCCTCGTTAAAAACCTTGCCGGAAAACCCATTTGGGATAAAAATCAATTCAAGGGAAAAAGAGTGGAACGCGTGCTTTCAGGCCTAAAAAATTGTATCGTTCTTCGATGTTTACTTGCAAGCGTTAGTCAAAAATGTAAATAAATAAAAGAAGTAAGCGGGGTTGTACTTTAGCAGTAATATCGCTTCAAGTGAGTAATGTTCCAGTTGTTCGGTAGTCGCTCATCGTTCATTGTTCCAGTTTGTACGATCCCTTTCTCGTGATCTCAATAATTTGATACTGACCTTCCCAATTCGGCCCCAACTTCCCTTCATTAGAGTTCCGGGTGCTTAGTGTGACCTTCCTTAACACTAAGTCCCCGACAGTGAAGTGTCAAAAGTTGGCCCTTCGATTGTAATACCTCTCGATCCGCTATTTTTGGGTGGCCAATCAGACAAGGGCGGCTTCGCGCCTTTCATCTAATAGCTCCAGGCTTGTATTCATGGCCTTGTCATTTGATTCTTTGGCCACATATCAGAACCCGAGACTCGATTCTCCGACTTCGACCGGTATTAGAGCTTTGGCACCGTAAACCAGCGAGAACGGGGTGGCCTCGGTACTTGACTTCGATGTCGTACGGTATGCCCATAGGACTTCGGGCAAGATTTCTTTCCATTTTCCTTTGGCTTCGGTCAACCTCTTTTTGAGGTTTTGGAGTATGGTTTTGTTGGTGGACTCTACTTGTCTGTTCCTACTAGGGTGGTAGGGTGTTGATAGGATCCTTTTGATCTTATGGTCTTCGAGAAACCTGCTTACTTTTCTACCAATGAACTGTGTCCCAGTGTCGCACACGATCTCGGCCGGCCTTCCCAACCGACATATGATGTAGTCCCAAATGAAATCGATGACTTCCTTCTCCCTGACCTTCTCAAATTCCTGGGCTTCCATCCACTTAGAAAAATAATCAGTCATAAATAATATAAATTGAGCCTTACTAGGTGGCGATGTAAGGGGGCCAACAATGTCCATCTCCTATTTCATGAACGGCCAGGGTGACAAGACCAAATGCAGCAACTCCCCGGGTCGATGAATAATCGGAGCATGCCTTTGACATTCATCACATTTTCGTACGAACTCCTTCGCATCCTTTTTCATGTCGATCCAGTAGTAGCTGGCTCTGATTATTTTTCGAACTAATAATTCGGTGCCTGAATGATTTCCGCAGGTGCTTTCGTGAATTTCTCTCAGAAAGTACTCGGTATCTTCCAGTCCTAGACATATCGCGAGAGGGAAATCAAATGTTCTTCTGAACAGGGTTCCGTATTTGGACAAGATAAACCAGGCTGCCTTCGTATCCAGGGCATGCGATTCCTTTAGATCCGAGGGCAGTTTTTTGATCTTCTAATACTCTATATATTTGTTTCTCCGGTCCCAAGTTAGGCTCATTGAGTTTACCTCGGCATGGCCTTCTTCCACTACCGATCTCATGAGTTGTACGACTGCCCCCGAGTTGAACTCATCGTCTTCGACCGACAATCCCAAGTTAGCAAGGGCATTGACCTCGCTGTTTTGATCCTGAGGTACATGTTGTAGAGTCCACTCCTTGAACCGATGTAATGTTACCTACAACTTATCCAAGTATCTTTGCATTCGTTCCTCCCTGACTTCGAACATCCCATGAACTTGGTTCACCACAAGAAGGGAGTCGCACTTGGCTTCGATCACCTCTGCCCCCAAGTTTTTGGCTAGTTCGAGGCTTGTAATCATGGCCTCATATTCGGCCTCGTTCCTAGTCAGTTTTACAGTCCTAATAGATTGCCTAACTACATTGCCTGTTGGCGGATTCAATACAATGCCAAGTCCAGACCCTTTTGCGTTTGAGGCGCCCTCCGTAAAGAGGGTCCAGATCCCCAAAGAAGTCCTCGAATTCAATAATAACTCTCTTTCGACCTCGTGTATTAGGGACGGCATAATGTCGGTCACAAAGTCTTCTAAAATTTGAGATTTAATGGCAGTCCAGGGCCGATATTCAATATCGTATGCGCTGATCTCCACGGCCCATTTAAAAAGGCGGTTCTTATCTTTAAACCTTTCGAGGTATTCAATGGATAAGTAGTAACAACACATATGGGGTGATATTGAAAATACGGTTTTTGCTTCCTAGAGGCGCTTAGCAAAGCGAGCGCCAATTTCTCTAGGTGAGTGTATCTAGTTTCAGCCTCGCCTAAAATCCTGCTAACATAGTAATTTTGAAATTGTGTACCATTCTCTTTCCGGACTAGGACTCCACTTACCGCTATCTCCGATACTGCCAAGTACAGGTATAGCTATTCATTTATCTTCGGCATGTGAAGCAGCGGTGGGCTCAATAGATATCGCTTGAGCTCCTCCAAGGCCCGTTGGCACTCTGTCCACAAGAAGTTATTCTTCTTTTTCAACAGTGAGAAGAACCGGTGGCTCTTGTTGGAAGACCTCGAGATGAATCGCCCCATGGTGGCTATGCATCCGGTTAATCTTTGTACGGCCTTCACGTTGTCCACAACAGTAATATCTTCGATGGCCTTGATCTTATCAGGTTTGATCTCGATTCCCCGGTTGGATACCATGAACCCGGGGAATTTACCAGATCCGACTCCAAATGCACACTTCTCTGAATTCAACTTCATATTGTATTTCTTCAATATGCTGAAGGTTTCCTGCAAATTTTTCAAAAGGTCCTCTGCTCGCAGGGACTTAACCAACATATCGTCAATGTAAACCTCCATTGATTTTCCTATTTGTTCCTCGAACATCCGATTTACTAGGCGTTGATAAGTGGCACCGTCATTTTTTAGTCCGAATGGCATCATGTTATAACAGTAAGTGTCGTAAATAGTGATGAAGGAGGTTTTTTCCTGATCACCGAGGTTCATCTGTATTTGGTTATAGCTGGAATAGGCGTCGAGAAAATTGAGGATCTCATGGCCGGCCGTTGCATCGATCATGTGATCGATGTTAGGCAGAGGGAAGGAGTCCTTGAGACATGCTTTTTCAAATCTTTATAGTCTACACATATTTTTAATTTATTTCCTTTTTTTAGGGACTTCCACTACGTTTGCTAATCAATTCGGGTATTTAAATGAACCCTATTTTAAGGAGTTTAGATACCTCATCCTTGATGAAAACATGTTTGACCTCGGACTGGGGTCTCCTCTTCTGCTTGACCGGGTGGAACTTCAGGTCCAGGCTTAGCTTGTGAGTGGTTATTTCCGGTGGGATCCCTGTCATATCAAGGTGTGAAACAATATTCATTAGCTATAAGAAATTGAATGAGTTTTTTCCTGAGCTTGGTGCTTAACCCCGTGCCTAGGTATACCTTTCGATCGGGCAAGTGTTCGGTTAGTACGACTTGCTCCAGTTCCTTAACCGTTGATTTGGTAGCATAGAAATCGTCAGGGGCTATGAAAGATTTGGGAATTCCGTAGTCGTCGTCCTCGTCTATCCCTTATTTCTTCGGTTATGTCGAGGCTGGTATCGGTAATTGCTATTTGCCTTGTCTTTAGCTGTCGAATTCGGACCCTCCGATGTCGAGAGTGTGGATACCGGATCGCCTCATCGACCACGAACATTTCCTTGGCGGCCGGTTGTTCCCTGTAAACTGTTTTGATTCTTTCGGGTGTTGGGAATTTCAGCACCTAGTGCAGTGTTGAGGGTATTGCCCTCATGTTGTGAATTCATGGCCTCCCGAACAAAGCGTTATCTCATATCTCCTTCGATTACATAGAACTTGGCTTCCTGAATGGTCCCGGCGACATTCACCGGTAATGTTATCTCTCCTTTAGTGGTCTCACATGCGATGTTGAACCCATTCAGGACTCGGAAACGCAGGTGCGATCTGATCTTGTAGGCCGAGTTGTTCCACGACCCTCGATATGATGATGTTGGCTGAGCTACCTGGATCAATTAACACACGCTTAACTTGAGATTTATTTATAAGTACCAATATTACCAGTGCATCGTTGTGAGGCTGCACTATCCCTTCTCTTAATTGTCGATATTACCAGTGCATCGTTGAAAGTGTATGTTGTTGAACAGACAGGCTACCTCCTCTCTTAATTGTCGTCAATCTTCTGTTCTGTGGCCATGAGTGCCATAATATTTGCAAATTAAGTTAGGATCCCTTTGGGCATGGTCGGACTGTAGAGATCGAGGCCATTTGGTGTCTTTGATGCGTTCGATAGAAGATACAATGGCGGCAGTGTCGACGTTGAAGTTGTACTTGTTATACCGCATTTTAAACTGATTAAAGTAAGGTACAATATATAGGCGATTACGAGTTTGATTAAAGTTAAGGAGTCGCCACCTAATTAATTATGGTGAATTAGGACACCTAATACTGATTAAAGCTAAAGTATAACTCTGTTAATAGTCTATTTAACCTGAGATTCTAACTAAGGGTTCAATTAATCTAAAGGGAAGGTTTTTAAGGCGTCCTTTAAGATCCATATCAAATGGTTAATCAACCGGACTAAAGTTAATTAAAGCTAATTGTTGTAATGTAAAAAAAAATGATAAAAAAGATAACTTTGATTTGAAAGAAAGATTGTCACGAAAAGAGCCAATTTCAAAAGCACGATTTAAAGAAATTCAAACGAAAAATCCCATGTTGCTTTTAAAATGGAAGTTGTTTCAGAACAAAATGAGTTGAGGGCAAAATGTCATATATTGGGAAGAAAGTACACTCTGTCACACAAATAGATTAAGGAACCAAGTGAATCAAATGTGATTGAATTTAATACTCAAAAAAATGTCAGGTTTAATTGAACACCATTATTTATAGGCACGCCCTCTCCCAATGAATCCAAAACTTAAGAAAGACAACCAGGTTTTGACTTGGGTAGATAGCGAGCTTAGCTGTTTCAAATACTACCCCAAAATTAAATTGGTCTATCACCCTCACTTCTTAATGAAAATAAAAATCTTCATACCTATGTCATATTCTATGTAAAAGGTATCTTCACTAATAGCTAGAGTAAAGATTTTAAATAGCTATACAAACCATATTGTTAGTCACAATATCGGAAAAGCAACATAAGCTAAGTAACAGTAAAATGATCGAAAGCCATATTCGGCTTCCAACAGAAGATTTTATATTCCATGATCTGTTGCCTAGATGATGCAAAAGCTGGAGAGCAAGGGCCTGTGGATTCCATATAGCAGCTGCGTCGAGACTCGCATTGAACTCTTTGTGGCTCCATGGTACATGTCATACAAACAAAAGTAATACAGATGAATTAGAAAATATTCTAGTATCTTTTACAGTAAGAAAAATGAGAAAGTTGCATCAAATCCTTAGATATGTAAACATTTACATAATCCATACAAGCTGCAAGCAATTAGTTTCTTTAGACTAGACAAAACACTATTAAGTCCTAAAAGTATGTCTAACGAATAAATATGTACACTTTTCTATTCGTACTTAAGTAACTTCAGATGATTCTATATTGTTGACGTCAAAAACTTTTAAAATGTTCGAACATGGACTGTTTTATCTATCAAACGAGCAGACAGGTAGATTTTCCTATTGGCATGCTCTCTAAAACATAAAGTCTTTTTTTTAAATCATTTAAAAGCAGAAAAAGAAAAGAAACAGACATAATAGTACTTTAACAGAAAAACAATTCTTATGTCATATTAACAATTGCTTAATAAAAAGTAGTATATTAAAACTGAAGTCATGCTCCCTACGTTATATTGATTAAACAAGATATCCTTTCTTTTACCTAAAAACATGGTATCTAAAGGGTGGAAAATAAATCGGCACTAATAGCACTCAAATAAAATAGACAACAAATCATGAATACGTTGCGAAGAATCGACAGAATAGAAAAGAGGGGAAAAAAGACGAACACTGACCTTGTTGGTTGCAGTGAACCGGGATGATGTTGGCCTCGAATCTACTCTCTCGTTATGAAAAGATTCGAACCTCGATCGGAATGAGTTCCAAAATCTCTGTCACGGCTAAAGTTCACCGAGACAGAAACGAAAGTTCTGTAAGAGATTTTTTGAGTGTTTAAAGATTATAACAGTGAAGAGAGTGGCAAAGTAGTAGTGTTCAAAAGGTGACTGGTTCCTGTGTCTACTCACTAGTGTAGGCGGCTGAACCTCTGCTCACAGACTGCAAAAATGAGAATTTTATAGGGTTGAGATTTGTTGAGCGGGAAATTGCATTTGTTTGAGATTTGAACTTTGGTCAAAAGAGGCCGTTTAAATCTGAACGTTTGAAGGTTTAGGACGGATTCTTCAGAGGAAAAGGAACAGAGGAGAAATCGGACGTTGCACCCCAAGGGTAAGCGAAAACTATAGGTAAATATGAGACAATATCACTTGTAACTTTTAGGAGATTTGAGTCAAATAATCCTACAATCGGGCACATAAGGAGTATCGACTTTGGGCACAAAACGAGGTCGGTCTATATTGGATCGAGGCCGGCGCTTCAAGAAGGACGGTTCGAGGTCGGACATCATTGGATCGGAGCCAAAGCATTCGAAAGGAGGCAGTCAAGACCGGTTTGGGTAAAAGCATCTTATGGTAAAAGTATCAGTTTCGCGTAGCGGAAAGGCCGGAAATCTCGTAGTATACAGTTATCTCAATCATCAGAGACGTTAGACCAGTATTTTTAGGGATAATTCATCCTGTAATTAAGTCTTTTACTTTATATAGAATTCCTTTTTTTTCCCTATAAAAGGATACTTAGTTTCATTGTACAAGAGGACAGACATACATCATCAGTAATACAATTGTCTTTTCTAGCTATCTTTTTCACAAATTATTGGTTCTCTTTTCTGCTCATTTCGTCACAGCAAAGTGATACGATTCTAGTGGTTTGTTTATTCTCTTGCTTGTTTAGAACCAGTCTTTATTCATCGCTATTTATTTTATTGTATCAGACAAATTACGTATCCTTAATATCACGTATAAATTCAATTGTTACCCGTATTTTAGGGTAAACAGTTTGGCGCCCACCGTGGGGCTAAGGATAATAGTGAACGTTTGATACAAATTTCTGTCACACACTATTTTACGCTTGTTCTTTGCAGAACCTTCTGTTTTTTCAGGTTACACCGTAGTCATATCACGCACACTTCCCATCAACGACGAGTTCGACCACCAGGGCGAGAACAACATGATGCTCGGTAACGAGGTTCCAATCGACGCCAACTCTCAAATGGCGGCCGATGCTGATCAGACCTCTGGCCCGTTGAGCAACGTTCAGGGAGAACATCATTCAAGAGTTCAAAATAATGAAGGGGACGTGATCAGCCTCAAAATGATATTCGATATGCTGCAAGCCCAGCAAGCAGCCATCGCTCAATTGCAACATTGCAATCAGGTTTCGGACAGGGTCGAAGCCGTTTCTTCTCGAGGGATAGTCCCTCAAAATGAACCAATCGCAGCACAACCGGATGAAAGCGGGTCGGGGATAAGCTCTGGAATCATGAAGATACTCGAGGAGCTGACTAAGCGAGTCGAGTTGGGCGAAAAGAAGATTGAAGCTAACGACAAGAAAGTAGAAACATATATCCCTGGTCGGGTACTGTTAACTTCCCCGCCATTCTTGTAACTGTCACCTGTAATCCGCGCAGGTGTGTCCGCACCCCCCTGAGTGGACGAGAAAGAAAGGATTTCTCGGAGCAACCCCCCAGGTTCCAGACCTAGGAGTCAACTTTCCCGTATGTATAACTCGAGGGTAGACCAGATCCCGGGAGCACCCCCGGTGTGGAAAGGCTTGGACTCAAAAAAGTTCGTACAAAAACCTTTCCCGTCAAGTGCTGCTCCGAAACCTATATCGAAAAAGTTTCGCATGCCAGAAATCCCCAAATATAACGGGACGTCTGATCCGAATGAACATGTAACGGCGTACACATGCGCCATAAAAGGGAACGATCTCGAAGATGACGAAATTGAATCCGTCCTCTTGAAAAAATTTGGGGAGACCTTGTCTAAAGGAGCAATGACTTGGTACCACAACTTGCCCCCAAACTCCATCGACTCCTTCGCCATGCTTGCAGATACCTTCGTCAAGGCTCATGCAGGCGCCATTAAAGCCGAAACAAGAAAGTCAGACTTGTTCAAAGTTAGGCAAAGAGACAACGAGATGTTGAGGGAGTTTGTATCTCGTTTTCAAATGGAGCGAATGGATTTACCACCGGTTACCGACGATTGGGCCGTACAGGCTTTTACTCAGGGACTCAATTCCCGGAGCTCAACGGCTTCTCAACAGCTCAAGCAAAGTTTGATTGAATACACGGCTGCCACTTGGGCAGACATACATAATCGATATCAATCAAAAATCAGGGTCGAAGATGATCAGCTTGGAGCTCCCTCAGGATCTTCTTATCCTATCAGGATTCATGATCGGACCCTAAGGGATAGTTATCGGGAGTCGAGGTCGAACAGAGACAGACATCGACCGTACCCTGGCGATCGAAGAGCCATCCCGGGAAGACAAAGGTCTCCGAGACAGGAGAGAAGGAACGGTTCTAACCAGAGAAACCGGGGACCGTTGCTAGGAAATAATTTCGAAAGAGCCGCTAATCATAGAGAAGCGCTCCGGTTATCTGAGTACAACTTTAATGTCGATTCAGCGAATCTCGTATCCGTCATTGGTCGCATCAAGGATACTAAATGGCCTGGCCCGTTACAATCGGACCCGGCCAAAAGAGACCCCAACTTAATATGTAAATACCATGGTACACACGGACACAAGACGGAAGATTGCCGGCAGTTGAGGGAGGAGGTAGCTCGATTGCTCGTCGGGAATTCTTGAGCGATCGGGCTAAGAACCATTACGGAAACAGAAATAGACCAGCAAATCAGGAGGAACCTCAGCACATGATCAACATGATAATCGGAGGGGTAGACGCACCTCAAGGCCTGGTGTTGAAGCGCACTAAGATATCTATCACCCGGGAAAAATGAACTCGAGGTTACGCAACAGAAAGGGCCTTATACTTCAGTGATAAAGATGCAGAAGGGGTTACACAGCCCCATAATGATGCCTTGGTGATATCGATGCTCGTACATAAAACAAGGGTGAAGCGCGTACTTGTTGACCTCGACATCTCAGCTAATATAATTCGGTCATGGGTTGTCGAGAAGCTCGGATTATCAAATCAGATCATCTCTGAAGTTCGGGTCCTCAATGGTTTCAACATGACATCAGAAACGACCAGAGGGGAAATAACACTGATGGTTAACATCGCTGGTACTGTTCGGGCAACGAAATTTTGCGTGATCGAGGGTGACATGAGATATAATGCGTTGCTCGGGAGGCCTTGGATTCATGACATCGGAGCTGTACCTTCAACATTGCATCAGATGTTGAAATTCCCATCGGCCGATGGGGTCGTCACCATTTATGGAGAGCAACATGCTGCGAGAGAAATGTTCGCAGTGGATGAGGCAGCATCAAGGCCGACTGCTCCTTCCCAGAAGACCCAATAGCAATCAGAGACGCCACCTTCAACAAACGAGGGTGGGCAGGATCAACTTGACGTCGATAATTACGGGGTTCCCCAATCAGTTATCGGTCCTGATGAGTCCGATGCGACCAAATCGACAGTCGAAGAGCTCGAACAGATTTCGCTCCGCAGTGATGCGCCCGATCGAAAGGTATACCTGAGCTCGGGCTTAAACTCCGAGCTCAGGACCAAATTAATTAAATTTCTTTCAGCTAACGAAGATTCCTTTCTTGGTCCCATCTTGACATGACAGGGATACCGCCGGAAATTACAACTCACAAGCTGAGCGTTGACCCAAAATTCCGGCCGATCAAGCAAAAGAGGAGGCCTCAGTCCGAAGCCAAACAAGCGTTCATCAAGGACGAGGTAACTAAACTTTTGAATATCGGATCCATTCGGGAAGTTAAATACCCGGAGTGGCTAGCAAATGTAGTTGTAGTTCCTAAGAAAGGAAATAAACTTAGGATGTGCATAGATTATAAAGACCTAAATAAGGCGTGCCCCAAAGACTCCTTTCCCTTGCCCAACATCGATCGTATGATCGATGCTACCGCTGGCCACGAGACTCTTAGTTTTCTCGATGCCTACTCTGGCTAAAACCAGATACAAATGGATAAGGATGACCAAGAAAAAACATCCTTCATCACTAAGTATGGCACCTATTGCTATAATGTGATGCCTTTCGGGCTGAAAAACGCGGGGGCTACCTACCAACGCTTGGTAAATAATATGTTCGAAAAACAACTAGGAGTAATAGTGGAAGTTTATATTGATGACATGTTAGTCAAGTCCCTGCGATCAGGGGACCATTTGAGTCATTTGCAGGAGAATTCGACATCCTGAAAAGGTACAACATGAAGTTGAACCCGGAGAAGTGTGTATTCGGAGTAAGCTCGGGAAAATTCCTTGGCTTCATGGTCTCGAACGGGGGAATATAAATCAACCCCGGTAAAATCAAGGCCATCGAAGACATAACGATCGTAGACAGTGTGAAAGTAGTACAGAAAGTGACAGGTCGGATAGCAGCTTTAGGCCGATTTATATCAAGGTCATCCGACAGGAGCCATCGGTTCTTCAACCTGCTGAAGAAGAAGAACGAATTCTCATGGGGACCAGAATGCCAACGCGCGTTAGAGGAGCTTAAAAGGTATCTTTCTAACCCACCTTTGCTGCACACGCCAAAAGCAGGTGAACAATTATACCTTTACCTTGCTATGTCGGAGATAGCTGTAAGCGGAGTCTTGGTCCGAGAAGAACAAGGTACGCAATTCCCCATTTACTACGTTAGTAGAACATTAGGAGAGGCTGAAACCAGGTACCCTCATTTGGAAAAATTAGCACTCGCTTTATTAAGCGCCTCTAGAAAGTTGAAACCATACTTCCAATGTCACCCTATATGTGTAGTGACAGCTTATCCACTTAGAAACGTTATGCACAAACCTGAGTTATCAGGTCGATTGGCCAAATGGGCCATCGAAGTAAGCGGGTACAATATTGAGTATCGGCCTCGAACTTCGATCAAGTCTCAAGTACTGGTTGACTTTGTCGGCGATTTCGCACCGTCGCTTATTCCCGGGGCCGCGAAAGAGTTAATGACCGAATCGGGGACTCCTTCGGGAGTGTGGACTTTGTTCACAGACGGCGCCTCAAATTCGAAGGGATCGGGGCTCGGCATAGTACTCAAACCCCCAACCGGGAACACGATTCGGCAAGCTATTAAAACTGTAAAGTTGACTAACAATGAAGCAGAATATGAGGCTATGATTGCAGGTTTAGAGTTGGCCAAGAACCTGGGAGCAGAAGTAATCGAGGCCAAATGTGACTCTCTCCTCGTAGTCAACCAAGTGAATAGAACATTCGAGGTCAAAGAAGGGTGTATGCAAAGGTATGTGGACAAGCTTCAGGTCACGTTACACAGGTTTAAAGAGTGAACCCTACAACACATACCCCGGGAACAAAATAGTGAGGCCGATGCCCTCGCCAATTTAGGGTCTTCGGTCGATGATGGAGAGATCGATTCTGAATAAGTCGTGCAATTATTGAGATCGGTGGTAGAAGAGGGCCACGCCGAGATTAACTCAACGAGCTTGACTTGGGATTGGAGAAACAAATACGTAGAATATTTTAGTTCAGGTAAATTGCCATCGGATCCCAAAGAATCGAGGGCGTTGCGCACAAAGGCGGCCCGATTTTGCTTGGCCAACGATGGAAACTTGTACAAAAGAACATTCGGAGGCCCTCTCGCCATATGTCTTGGACCTGGAGACACCGAGTACATCTTAAAGGATATACACGAAGGAACGTGCGGCAACCATTCCGGTTCTGATTCCTTGGTTCGAAAAATAATTCGAGCCGGTTATTATTGGAAAGACATGGAAAGAGATGCAAAGGAGTTTGTGTGCAAGTGCAGCAGATGCCAAAGGCACGCACCGATGATCCACCAGCCCGGAGAGACACTGCATTTGGTCTTATCGCCATGGCCGTTTATGAAGCGGGGAATGGATATCGTCGGTACCCTCCCTCGAGCGCCAGGTAAAGCTCAATTTATTCTTTTTATGACTGACTACTTTTCCAAGTGGGTGGAAGCACATGCTTACGAAAAGGTCGGGGAGAAGGAAGTAATTGACTTCATATGGGACCATATCATTTGCCGGTTCGGGATGCCATCGGAAGTTGTATGCGATAATGGCAAATAGTTCGTCGGCAGTAGAATAACAAAATTCTTTGAAGACAACAAAATTAAGAGAATATTGTCAACTCCATATCACCCTAGCGGCAATGGTCAAGCCGAGTCGACCAATAAGACCATAATCCAGAACTTGAAGAAGAGGTTAGCCGAAGCAAAAGGAAAATGGAGGGAGATGCTGCCCGAGGTCCTATGGGCATATCGCACAACCGAGAGAACCAGCACTAGGGCCATCCCGTTTTCCCTAGTCTACGGTACTGAAGTACTGATACTGGTTGAGGTGGGCGAACCGAGCGTCAGGTTCCAATACGCAACCGAAGAATCGAACCGGGAGGCTATGAACATCAGCCTGGAACTTTTGGATGGAAGGAGAGAAGCTGCTCTCGTTCGGATGGCAGCACAGAAGGCAAAAATCGAGAGATATTATAATCAGAGGACTCGTCTCTGACACTTCAACATTGGGGATGTGGTGCTCAAAAGGGTTACACCCAATGCTCGAGATCCCAGCGAAGGAAAACTAGGACCAAACTGGGAAGGACCTTATACTATCCTGAAGGTTACCGGAAAGGGGTCTTACAAGCTCGGGACTATGGATGGCAAGCAACTACCAAACAATTGTAACGTGAGCCACCTGAAATGGTATTATTGTTAAGGTATTTCATTTCATCTTTTCTTTTGTTTCATTTGTCGATACTAACACCTGCAGGTTATAAATGGAACAGTCTCGAGCCAAGAAGCACAAGGCATTAAGGCTGAAAGCACGCGTTGCACTCTTTTTCCCTTCGACCGGTTTTGTCCCAAATTGGGTTTTACGGCAAGGTTTTTAATGAGGCAACCAGGAATCATGCTCACTTAGATCGATCACTCATTGGAGTTAATGAAATTTGGTGCTCGACTTCAATATTGCTTGTTATTTCGAAATCTTCATTTACCTACTTCAATTTCAAGGAGACTTCGCGAAGATCGTTAGGAACCAATGTAAGGGTCAAACGGTCGAAGGAACCGTACCCGAATAGATCAATCTGCCCCCCTTTTAAGCGAAGATGTACAAGAATGTGGATGTTAATAAAGTTTTTTTGGCACCAATATTGTGTTTCTAAGCCCAAGGGCTTCTTTGATTATCATTGCATTATCCAGAGCTGACATCATTCAAATATCCGCACTGAATTCAAAGGGGAGTAAGACCTAACAAGGCAAACCCCAAAGTCGATTGCCAGGCCAAGGCCGTATTGAGTTAACGAAACTCGAAGGGAAACAAGACCGACTCAGGCAATTCCAGTTTATAAAAGGCTAAGGCCAAACTAAGCCAAAATTCGAGGACGATTGGAGCTTGCCAAGGCAAGACCTCGATTCCTTAAAAAGGGCTAAAGCCAAATTAAATCATTAAAATTTGAAAGGGACCAAAATTTTGCTAAGGCAGCTTAATGGGCCAAGGCCGCGCCAAACTAAAAGGTTCGGGGATAAACGAAGCCTATTAAGGCAGCTCCGAATTTAAGATAAGGCTAAGGCCAAATCGGGTTGAAACCTGTTAAGACCGATTCAGCTCATTAACCAGCTGAGGTTCTCCTGAGACGTGGACCTTATTCGGTCAAAGGAAAATTTACGAAGAAAATTTACGATCCTAGCTAAGGCAGGAAAGTTGCAAGACATGAAAATTGCAGAACAAAGTCAAACAAAACAAAGGGATTTTATACGAAACAGGGGAGTCTTTTTATATATTCAAATTACAAAAATGACACATCATTTTTACAGGCAACGTCAATCGGAATCATCCTCTTCTTCCTCGGGGAAGGCTTGCCTTCTAGCTTCAGCTTCGATCTTTGCTGCTTCATCAACCTCAGAAGACAGATCAAAACCCCGAGCTTGTAGCTCCTCAAGGACGGAGAGTCGGGTCTGACACTTAGTATATTCAACCAAAATCTTCGATTTCTCCTGGGCTGCCTCGGCATCGGCTCTATATTGAGCTATCAAATCGTTGGCGTCGGCCTTGGATGTAGCAATCTCAGACTTTGCTGATTGCAGCTCATTCACCAGCACACCCCGGTCCTGGGTAAGCGACTCGACTTGGTGTTGGAGAGATTCGGTGCTCTTGGTTAGAACTCTGATTTTTTCTTGCGCCTCCGAAACTTGCTCCTCTAAGGGAGCTAAGCGAGCCCGGAGGGTCTCTTTGTCCGAAGTCAGCGTTTCGGCCTTGGATTTCCATTCGTTGGTTTCGGCATTAGCCTCGCTCACTGAAGACCGGAGTCGATCTAATCGATCGGTTTGCTGCCCCCCCCAGCTGGTCGACTACTTTGTTATGCTCTCTCCGTATAAAGTCCAGCTCGGATCGAAGGTTTGACATCTCGCCCTCGAGCCGCTGACATCGTGCCTTTTCTTGTGTCATTTCTTCCCTTATCCGAAGGAAAGCCTCGTGATGAAGCACCGAAGACTGCAGGATGTACATAATGAAACAGTCAGTACAAATCTAAGGGCGAGATAACAGGTGCCAAATAGAACCAATGGGGGAATATACCTTGTTCGATGCCTGTTGAGCTTCGTTGAATAAACAGGCCCAGCTCACCGTGTCCATTGCGGCCTGATCCTCGTCGGTCACCAAACAACGAAGATAGCTAGCCACGCCGACAGGTGCAGCCAAAGCTCGGGCATCCTCGGGAATGGTGAACTTTATCACTCTCTTCCGATCAGGGTTGGAGCTCGGAGCGGGAAATCTGTCAACTAACTTGATACCAACAGACATCCCACTCGTCTCAGCGGGGGGACTCCTTCTTGGCACTTCAAGCCCGAAGGTATCAGTCGATGGCACTCCATCAAAGAACTCTTCAAAGGCTCCTGCTGCTACCGGACCTTTACTCGGCGTGTGCGTTCTTGCAGCTTGGGCCTCATTTAGAGTTGCCTCCGAAAAGGAGGGGGAATCCATCATCTCCGGGAGGTCCGAGATCCCTTGTGTTGCCTCCCTAGTATCGGCACGTACCCCGGTCCTCGTCCTTGCCTCGAGATCCTCCACTCGAGGGATGCAAGCCTCACCGACCGTTGGCTTGGGGACTGTCCGAGGTGGTTCATTATTTAAAGTATCGGGGTTTCTATCCTCCTCGGAGTCATCACTTAGTTGGATGGCCGGATCAGTGACTTTGGCTTTACGAGCCATAATCTTTTTCCTGCCTTTCCTTTTCTCGGGCTCTGAAGGACCGGGGATTTCTTTTCTCTTTTTCTCTCCCCCCTTCACCGAGACAGGGGGAGGGCAAGAAGCTTCCCCACCGGTGAGTGCCGGCCTCAAATCAGCATCCTTCGAGAGACCTATGAAGAAAGGGGAAAAATTAGTAATAACGTCGATCACTTGAAATGAGAAAGATGGATATTGCTGGATTCACCATGATTTTTGGCCTCCCAAAAGCCTTTCGATATTTCCCGCCAAGCTCGCTCCGAGTAGGCCCTCTGAGCCACCACTCTCCGGACCCACTCCTCCAAATGATGGATCGCGGCCGATGCCTGAGAAACGGCTGCACCTTACAAAATATATCGGTTAGATACCAAAAGAAAAACAACAGATGGTTTTAAGTAGGGATACAACGCTTACGTCTCAAGTTCCACTTCTCGGGGAACGACATGTCTTCTGCGGGGATCAGGTCGGAGGTTCTTATTCGAACGAACCGGCTCATCCAACCTCGATCCTTGTCTTCGTCAATGCTCGAGAACGGGGCTTTAGTGGCCCGACGAGCAGGTTTTATTAGCCCCCCTCGGAACATTCAGGGACTGTATAGTCGGAGTAGATGGTCAACGGTGAAAGGGTGCCCTTCGACCTTACTCACGAAGAAACGAAAAAGGTGAACTATCCGCCAAATAGAGGGATGAACCTGGCCCAGCGTGACGTTATACCTTTTACAAAAGGCAATGATTATGGGGTCCAAAGGTCCCAGCGTAAAGGGATAGGTATAAACGCTCAGATAACCTTCCACGTGGGTGGTAATCGCCTCATTCGGGGAAGGGACTACCACATCCTTGTCAGCCCATTTACACTCTGATTTCACCCTGTCAAGGATTTTGTGGGTGATCGAGCTAATGTACATGGAGACCGGTTCGCCTCGGCCAGGCACTGAGGAGGCTTTTTCTACTTTGAAATCGGAGCCGATGAAACATCCCACCGGTATGAAAGCTTTCAAAGGAGGCTCTGTGGAAGTTTCCTCAACAGGGGCTGCTTCAACTTCTTCAGCGGGCTGAGAAGTTGAAGGTTGTTGTTTTTGAGGGACGGATTTTGATGTTTTTGCCAGTGGAGTTGAAGTGATGAGAGTAGAAGCAAAGGACAATGTATGAGAGAAGTTTGAAGTGTAAATATGCAGAGAACAAAAGAGAGGAAAGGTTTGAACAACGTAAAGTCTGGAAATTAAAGAATGGAGGAGCTATTTATACTTTCTCAAATGCGGCGGTTCAGAGCACGAGGTTGGGGAGCATTAAATGGCATTTGCAGAAGTTGCAGGGTCTGTCGCCAGCTAGGACATGCGAGGACTCTTTTTGACAGCGGTCACGTGTGTCATCGTGCTGCCGTCACCCATCAATGAGACGTTTCTAGGTTGTGTGATTTGACGTTTCGAACTTCCTGTCGTGCTCAATAAGTATGTTTTTGCTTGACCTGCTCTCGATGGGCGGTGGCTCATATCGTTTCTTGTCGCTATTCTCCAACAAACGAGGGGACTATCTGTATGGGGTCGGATACAATCGGGCACATAAGAAGTATCGACCTTGGGCACAAACCGAGGTCGGTCAATATTGGATCGAGGCCGGCGCTTCAAGAAGGACGGTTCGAGGTCGGACATCATTTGATCGGAGCCAAAGCATTCGAAAAGAGGCAGTCAAGACCGGTCTGGGTAAAAGCATCTTATAGTAAAAGTATCAGTTTCGCGTAACGGAAAGGCCGGAAATCTCGTGATATACAGTTATCTCGGCGGGAATCACGACCCCAATCAGCAGAGACGTTAGACCAGTATTTTTAGGAATAATTCATCCTGTAATTAAGTCTTTTACTTTATATAGAATTCATTTTTTCCCTATAAAAGAGCACTTAGTTTCATTGTACAGCACAAGATACATCATCAGTAATACAATTGTCTTTTCTAGCTATCTTTTTCACAAATTATTAGTTCTCTCTACTGCTCATTTCGTCACAGCAAAGTCATACGATTCCAATAGTTTGTTTATTCTCTTGCATATTTAGAATCAGTCTTTATTTATCGCTATTTATTTTATTGTATCAGACAAATTCACGTATCCTTAATACCACGTATAAATTCAATTGTTACCCGTATTTTAGGATAAACAATATGTAACATTAAAAAAGGGGAAAAATATTCTTTTGATAATTTTTTTTATAACAGTTGAAAACTATTTAAATGTCAAATGCTATTATAAGTGTTTACTAGGTATACACTATAATAATTAAAAATATCAAACAAATAATATTATTATAGTGAGGTTTGAAGGCACATTAATTAATTATCCTAAAAGAGCACATCTGTCTTAAACTGCCCCTTAGTTAATGCATGTAACTTTTGTTTCACATTTCATCCCGCACGAACATGCTCCTACTATTTTATAGTCTTACGCTGAGCGGATGCAAAGGGTTTACTTGAAGTATATTTACGTGTAAAAATCGGTTAAAATTATTATAAATAATATATTTATAATTATAATTTTAAAAATATAAAAGGTCAATGCTATAAAATTTAAATTCTAGACCCTATGGTCTAATGCCGGATTTTATGGTAGGATTAATTCTATGTTTGCCCAAGCAAACAACACTTAGGAAATAGGTCCCCTATGTATTTTTTTCTTTTTGGTTTTCTGGGAGGAAATAGGTCTTTCACCTTCTTGTCTAAGGCGAAAATGACGAGCAGCAGCTGCAGATTTCTCTTCAAAAATGGCTTTATTCCAAATTTGGCAGAAACCCCATCAGTAACAACCTTACTTGAAGCCCACCAAGGTATTTTACCTGCTTTTCATCTTCCTTCTTTTGAATTCTTGTTTTGTAAAACAAAGAAAAAGTTCCCTACATAGGAATCTTTGTTTTAGAACTACCTCAACCAATAAATGATAAAACAAAACAAAAAAGAAACTGAAAGGTACAATTTTTTCCCATTTCAGGTGCATATACAACAACTAGGACTCATAATGGTGGCTCACAGCTATTGTTTTGGGAAAGGCACATGAGCAGACTCTCCAATTCTCTAAGAATTCTTTTTAATTCCAACCCAGAACTTTTATTCAATTCAGAAAGATGTACAGTCCCTTTTTCCTTGGTATCAACAAAACCAACCATGTGGGATTCATTGGTTCAATCTCTTGTGAATGATTCAATGAGAAAAGCTCTACCTTCTGTATTGGAAGAAAGAAGAAGTGGGGAGGAGTTGGCTATTACTTGTCTTGTCAGTGGAAATGTTGATAGTTTGGAGGAATTTGAGGGTTTAGATGAGGAAAAGATTTCTACAGCTTTTGATGTATATGTTCATGTTGGTTCCTATGTTCCTCCACTCTTTGGTATTCGTGAAAATGCAGCACGTTTGGCAGTTGTTGGTCGTGGTAGGCGTGCAGCAAATGCCAAATACTCAGACTGGGTTAGGTAATTATGCGCAAGAAACCGGTCGCAGTCCTTTTAATTTTAGCAGTGATATACTCATGGAGTTTCTTCAACTTACTAATGAATGGTGATTTAGCTTTTGTATCTGATTTGAGGATACAGGAAAGAGGTGAACTTTGTCAAGACAATCTTTCTATGATGATGGAAATTTGTTGTTTTCATTATAGGTAGGCAAAGGAAGCAATTGGAGAAGCTGAGGCCACCTTCTGTCAATGAGCTCCTGTTGTCAAACAATGATGATCAGATCTTAGAGGGTTGTTTGACAAATCTTTTCGTCGTTTGCCGCAAGGTGATATATCATTATAGCACCGTTAACCACCCTGTTTTTTAAAGTTTTGTGTTGCATTGCATATAGTTGGCTGGATTTCAGATGGCCAAACCATTTTTGTTTAGTTGATTGTTAGTAATAACTGGTACCGAGATCTTATTTGATCTTGAAAAAGGAGTACCAATTTTGTTAGTCCATTGATGGTTTTTCATGGAAGTCTTAAGTTTCAGCAAATTGAGCTTATGCATGCGTTTTTAATGCTTAAAAATGGGACAGAAAAAGAATACGAGGTTGTGTTAACTAGAGATTTCATTTATTGAAGAAACAGTTGGTTTCTTTAGGATAGCCATCATTTCTATAGGTGGGGACTTGTAAATTTTGAATTTTGCAGTGTATTTAGAGTCCTCGCGGTTGTAGTTATGCAATCTGACATTGTGGCATCTTTGAACCAAGTTATACAGAAATAATTCATCAGTGAATTTAGTGATCAGATTGGAACCTTTGTATGAGAAAGAAAGATCCCAACTGTCTGGGATTTTCTTCTAGTAGTACAGGGTCAACATAACTTGATAGATTTTATTAGTGAATTATGGGAAGGTTATTGTCTGTATACGGAAACTTTGTATAGACAATCACATGCTTATAGCTTGTCCTCTAACTATTATAAGGTAACAATTAATGAAACTTATGCTTTACTGATCAAATAGTGCTAAACTTTACTTCTGGGCACACTGGGAATGACTTGGACTATGCCTGGAACTACTCCTGAAGTGTAAGATTGCTGGGGCTATAAAAAAGATGTTTGGGGCTCTTAAGTTTCAAGTAAAGCTTGAAGACAATATGGAATGCACCCTGTGTGCATTTGGTGGTCCATCTGGAAAGAAAGAAACAAGAGGTTCTTTGGAAGATGTACTAACTCCATGCTGAAGATCAAGAGTAATCGTATGATCTTGTTGTATTTTGGTACAGGAGGCTGAAACATCACTGATTGATTTTATAGGTTCTTTCCACCGTTAAAAAATATACTTTTGCTTTTTGGATGTACAAAATACTGCAGCATCTTAGTGCTGATGTAAATAAAAATGCTCTTTTACTGTTAGAGAAAAAAAAGTTCTAGGCTTTACTTCAAATGGACACAGTATATACGCTCAAGGTGTATCTACTTCTATCTAGCAGGGGTTCCAGCAAAGTTGTTCCGACATGGCAGTTTAGGCGCCGCACCCGTATCGACACGACACTAGTATGGGTGTGGGTATGGGATCCATATCGGATTTGGTCAAACAATTTTGGGTACTTTGACCATGATGGACGAAAAAATTCGAGACGAGATACAATTTGATTCCCGAAATCATAACCAAAACCAGGGTAAATTTGAAGAAAATAGCCTATCTAGGAAATCAATTCCTTACTTATCTACAACTTGAGAATAAAAAAGAAATACACACTTTACAAGCTATTTCTACAAAATTTCTCATAACTTAGAGATACTTTTATATTTTTATTTTTTTGAATTATTTTTAGCCGGATCCCCGCACCGGTATCCCTACTAGGATCCGTATCCCCGAATCTTAGAATTTATATCTTGGCAGATACGACCTCTAGATCCGCTCCGTGTCCGAGCAACTTAGGGTTCCAGCAATTACTAACCAAGCCATCTGAATAGTGCAAGTAGTACTGTTTTGCTAGGATAAGGTAAATCTTTGGTGACGACATTCCAGCTTCCCTTTAGAAAGTGAATGCATGACAATCTTAACTTCATGTGGAAAGCTTATCTTGCTCAGTTAATATGTAAATGAGATGGAACTTAAAGGTCAATGGTATTTTGGAATTGTAATCTAGTGTATGAGGAGTTAACAACTCTTATCATTTTGCTTTAACTGTATGTAAATGGTGTACTTAAATGGTGTATAACTTATACAAGGTCTATCATGTTTCTTACAGAAATTACTGAAAATTTTTGTGCAGGATGTTAACGACGATTATCACAAGGCTAGCCGAAGAGACAATGAATCTACAGTATCAATTGAATTGCAGACTGCCCCTCTAAGAGATGGTGTCCTTCCAGGAGTTCTACGCCAAGTAATTATTGAGTGCGTTCCTTTTCCGGCTGGTGGAACTTGACATTTTAGATGTTGAACTTCTCTTTACTGTTTGGAACTTTGTCTCTGCATTTTGCAGCAGTATCTGTAGAATGTAATAAATGCTGGTCAACTTGGAAGGGTTTGTTATTATTATATTGACTTGGTTTGCCTAATGCTTGATATGGGGAATTATCCTAGAGGGTTCTCTGTTGCCCTAATTCTATGTGTTATGCACATATTACGTACTATACTGTAAAGAATTTCCTTAATGGTAGGGAGTCTGATTCAGATCTTGGACAGAGATCTCTTTATGTAATATAGGAGGCAAGTTAGTAACAACTCATTGGTTAGTAGTCTGTTTACTAGTCCATCTTTGCCATTTGAGAATTTCTATCTGCAAGTCGTCCTATATGTTCCCAAGGGTGTACTTTATAGAATGGTCTGACATTTGTCCTTGTGCATAATGACCATATTTGAACCACAAGGGCAATCTGAAGCTACTGAGGCTCTGTGGATTATTGTAGAATTTGGCTGAAATGAGAAAAGTGGAGTTTTTGAATTGAAAGGATCAAATCATATTGTTTCTATATGATTTAAGTAGCCTCTGTCAAGAAAAATATATTAGTGAGCTTGTCTGCTAGGAGCTGCTTGCTTTTAAAGAAAGAAGCTTTCTTAATCACATGAGATTTCTCATTTATTTTTTTTGGGGTCAAATAATGACTAATGATCCTGTGTTTGTACAGCATATGCTCAAGAAACAATATCCCAGTCAGAGAAATTGCACCTTCATGGTCAAAGCGTGAAATGTGGTTGGAAGCATTCATTACAAGTAGGTGGTTCAAACTAAGCTCAGAATTATCATTTGGTCAGCATTATATGCTTCAAGCTTGCTTTTATTCCCTGCCGAGAGCTCCAATGCTATTTCTCTTCGCATGGTCAAGTGGAGATTGAGTTTCTAGAATACATGTCTAAGTTGTGGTCCTAATGCTTAAAGCTCTTGTTTCAGTTCTCCAGCTCAACTTCATGCTTATTATGTGCAAATATTTAAGGTTAGACTCAGTTTAAAAGTGAAATGTAGAGTAAAAAGCGCGCTCAATGTGCCATTATGAATTGCATATTCCTGTATAGTTGAAAAGAAAAAGGTAGAGTAAAAAGTGTGCTTAACGTGCCATCATGAATTTGTATTCCTATATACAGTAAGAGGTTTTGTTTTTACTGGTAGAATACTTACTTGAACTATTATTGCAGATAGCTTGAGGCTGTTGCAGCATGTGGAAGTTATTCAAGCTCCTAGTTCATGGGAATTGCTTGAAGCAAAAACTTGGAGGGACATAACATGGGAGGAGAAGCTATTTGAGGTATCATAGACCCATGCACTAACACGTAAACTCATATAAACATACATTTATGCCTACCCCACCCACATCCCCCCCACCCCCAAAAGCAAAAAAGGAAAAAAAAAAAAAA
>MCJB01050763.1:175666-189026 GCA_002018475.1 Nicotiana obtusifolia | reverse complement strand
AAAATCCCCCGGAACCACCCAAAAAAAAAAACAAAGAAAGAGGGAAATAAAAGAAGAAGCTGCTTAATAAATAATTCCCTTGCTGATGTTTGTGTAAATTTCAGCATGCTCCTGGAAGTATCACTGCACTCATCCAGGTAATAAAAAGACTACTTTTTTTTTTTTAATGTCTTTGCCATTTAATAGATATTACCTGTTTGATTCTGTTCCATTTTTAATGTTATTGTACGTTTGTCCACCCTTACATGATACTTAATTAAGATCTGAGAATTGAGTATTCATCCTGCTTCCCTCAATTAGAAACACCAGTCAAATGCTTAATTACACATACTGAAATAGTCTTAACATACTAAAAAGGGTAGACACCTATGCGAACGGAAAGAATATATGTGTAAATCCAGTCTCTATTTTGAGATATTCTCTTATGGTTTGCTTGTAGAAGAAGATGCTATTACCTGAATCACATAGGCAGTAAACATTCATCTGTTCGGAGCGTCCTATCTTGTTGATTCTCCTTTCCCATAGCCTCGAGCTCTCATACCCATGAAAATTGACATGACTCAACCCTTAAGAGTATGATGCTGCCTGGCCTTCCTTCTTCAACAGAGACAATCACTAACTATTAAACAACAACAACAACAACATATCCAGTATAATCTCACATAGTGGGGTCTGGGGAGGGTAGTGTGTATGCAGACCTTACCCCTACCTTTGTGGAGGTAGAGAGGCTGTTTCCAGTTGAGCCGACGGCAAGCATAGGTACCACACTCACTTTTGATGTAATTTTGATTTATTGTATTTAAGCAGCCAGCTGCCCAGAAGCCCACCCACTTTCATACATAGACCTAATTTACGATGCTGTAACTTGACTTTATCGTAAGAAGAAGCATTTTGGGCATGTTTGGAGGGCATAAGACCAGAACTCTCAAGGATACGTGCGCGCACACAACCACTGCAGGATTGGATCTTTTTGTTGATTTATTGTGTAGTCTTTCCTTTTATAGACTTTAATCATTGGTCTACATGCATTATGTTTGTTGCTTAAGCTTAAGTAGTGGAACAGTTATATAATTGTGAAGCCTTTTATAGTAGCTGTATTATTGCACAAGTAACGAGCAAAGACTCGTCTTTGTTTTTCTGCAGAAGGAGATCATGGAAATGGCAAGCGTAGAAGGGTATCCAGTGGTTCTATTTAATGACTGATATACCTTTTGAAATGGTCCCATCTTCGAAGCACAGCTGGTTTTCCAGTGATGCAAGGGCTAGTCTTTGCTTGACTAGTCTAAACTGGCGTTCCTTCTATATTATGGTTCCAATTAACTGGCGTTGAGGCGTTAATTTGATTTGAATTGAAGTCCGTTCTGCTTTTGGTATAAGATGATTGTCTTTCTGGTGTTTGTATATTTGAAACATACCCTTTCTACAATAATGGAAACTAAAGTTAACTCCTCAGAAAAATATTGTAGATTAAAGTTGATCTAACAACCAAAATAACCTCACTGAAAACAATTGCTACCTTTAAACGACTGTCTTGAATTAGACCATTAGATCGAACTACCGTCTAAAATTTCTTTTTGAGCACTTTTTCATTAACAAATCAGTGAGAAACCAATGGCACTCTGGTAATTCATATGTGCATTGCAGCTGCAGCATATTTCATTGATACGTTACATCATGTTTCTTGCGATATCTAGTAATATATTGGATCAAGCATTATCAATAAAACTTAGCAAATGAATGCTGTTCCCATCTACAAGCTGAAACACATGTATTTTGTGTTTATATCAAGTCAAACAATTTATGTTTATTTATAACATAAAAGTAATGAATAAACAAAAAGTGCAGAGTAAATTTTCTCTTACTTATGTGTGGAGTCGCAGTGGGTAGCTGGCGGTTTAGAGACAGAATGCTTGCATGTGTTTGGCATATCAAATCTTGCAGGCTTGTATATTGTATAATTGCTGCTCAGTTTATTCCTCTCGCCTCAAGGCTTCTTTTATTCTCTGCACCTCTGCTCTAACAGTTCACAAAAACATGTTAAGGATCAATTACAAAACTCATCCAGTTTTGAAGATATTTATTCATTGATACAAAATTAATTCTATGTAACAAGAGAAGATGAAAACTATTAATGGCCAAAATCAGAAACTTCGCTGAGTGTGTTTATAATTTTATATATATAAGCGGTATAATTTTCGACAAAAAGAGTTACAGCTAATCACCTTTGAGGCTATGTGACTCCGCCACTGCCTTTTTTAGTTGTCATAATTATTTTTTTTAGTTAATTTGACTAATCTTCAAAGTTAAGTTAGATTGGCTCAATATTTTAAAATTAAAATGTTGATATTCAAAGGCTATATTAAAAGAAACTCGGACCTGTGTATTGTTACTTTAAATATAATGTTTATTATAACCTTTACCCTAATAGAACAGACTCATTTGGTGTAGTCGCGTTATTTTCTTCCTTTTTTTTTTTTTCCTCTTATCTTGCCCTTTTTTATTAATAATCTTATTTTATTTTTTATATCTATCTTTCCCCACTAATGGGATTAGACTAGGTTGTTGTTGTATAACAATGCTAGCTTTCTTTCAAGTTTACTTTTCAGTGTATCACAAAAAATATAATCTATTATATAAAGTAAAAATGATACATTATGATACAATACAATACTATATTTATTAAACACATAACAAACCATTCAAACAAGCTTGTTCTTCCCTGCTCTATGTAAACAGTGTCACGAAACACAGCTTAGAAAAGCCATCAAAAGCAACCATTTTCCGCCAAATACAAAGTTCTTTTTGTCAAACTATTGAACGAAACCAATCTATACTTTCTCTCCGATCATCCTTTTCAGGACACATAAAAGTTAGTTAGGGTTCCGGTAGAGTGAAGGATGGCGGAACCGGCGAGTCCAGGCGGCGGCGGCGGAAGCCATGAGAGTGGCGGCGAGCGGAGCCCTCAGTCGAACTTGCGAGAACAAGACAGGTACCTACCGATCGCGAATATAGGACGCATCATGAAAAAGGCATTGCCTGCTAATGGAAAGATCGCTAAGGATTCTAAGGATACTGTTCAGGAATGCGTTTCTGAGTTCATCAGTTTCATCACTAGCGAGTAAGCTTTGCTTTTTATTTTCTTTTTATTTATTGCTTCAAAAATTCGTAGATAATAGAGACCTATGTAATTTATACCAGAATCGACTGTCGAATTTTAGATGCTGAAATGGAGGAATGAGAATTTTATAGTAGGTTTATACTACGAGTTTAAGTTTGCGTTGACAGTGGAAGAATACCTACACAATTAGGTCTAATTGCAAGTAACTCTATTTAATAACATGGATTGGTGATCTTTAATAAATATTAAGCAATCTGTTATAATAGGTTAAATTAGACTGTGCGAATAACTTAATTCGTTATACTAATGGGTAAAGAATGCTATGCCAACTGAAGTTGTGTGGCAGTATACGTGGTAAGTTTCTAGCTTTAATGTGTATGCTTGGAGGTCATCTAATTTGGCTAATTTCTCATTTCAAGAATTTTTTTTGGATTTCCTTTTAGGCTCAGATAGTTCCTTTTTTTTTGGGTAATATCCTTGGAACTTTTTCTCTGCTATTGTATATGGAAACAGATAACTAGTTGGCATACCTTTTTAGATCCATAATCTGTTAGAATTAGAAACTTTTGTTGTGTTTCTCTTGTTTTCCAAAATTTTGTATGCATGAGAAATATAGCCATTTAACAAAATATTCCCCTCTGAGAAATCAATAGGATGTCTGGGTGGTGCTGTTTTGATAGCATTAACAGAGGGCAGGGGAGTTAATAGCTTACTCAAAAATAAACTCTGGCTACGACTCTTCCATGAATTGCCAAACAGCATAAAGCTCCCTTCCCCCTCTTTGCTGGCTGCTATCTTCCTTTCTGAAATCCCTCTTCACCATTCCCTTTCCCCTGGCTATGACTAAAAGCTGAATTGTTCACGGCATTCGAGAGCTAGGGGAATCATGGACGTGATCACCTCCTGGTTAATACGGGGAAAGATGTGTTAATATGGAGTAGCAGACAAGGGAGTAGTAGAGGCATCGTGTCCTTAATGGAGTAAAGTAAGTCGTCTGCTTTGTGAAAGGAAAGAACACAAAAAAGTGGACTTGACTATAATAGAGGTGGAGTAGAATCACCTGCCATTTTAATTATGCTCTCAAGAGAAACAGGAAAAAAGGGAGGACGAGAATAGTAGTACTTACATCAATGAGCCAGCAGGGAGCACGGAAGGCAAAAAATAGGAACACATCGTCAATTAATTTACTGTTTCTACTTGTGATATTGGTTAGAATGGATCGCAGTTGAACCAAAAGAAGAATATCTGCTTTTGGTTTTCGGTTAGTGAGACAAAGACAAGAGCTATTGTGACCACCAAAAGTTGTGGTGGGCGGTAAATACCCCTCCTTCTTTAATTAGAGGTCTCGGGTTCGAGCCCTGAGAATAGAGTAGCCTTTTGTGGGTAGCACTCTACCTCCCAAGGTGGGACTTGACGGCCCGAATCCAGATTACTCGGGCCAGACACTAGGTGGGAAACAAAAAAAATAGCTATTGTGAAGCAAGCCCTTATTTCTTTGTTTTTCTGTTTTGCGTAGCATTTCCTTCGTTTTAATTTGTTTGAACCTATTTGACTGGGCGCGGAGTTTTAAAAAAGAGAAGTTTGTGGTCTCGAACAATCCACAGATATTTTATATGGCTATAAATCATCTCATTTAGGGTAAAATAGTAAGATTAAAGTTACATTCTTTCTAAATTTAGAAAGAGGTCATTCTTTCTGAAACTGAAAAAAAAAAGAAATAGGTTCATTCTTTTTGAAAGGGAGGGAGTACTTTTTAAGCCTCAAAAGTAGAATGTACAACAATCCACTGCTGCACTTTTGCCAGGGATCATGCAGAGTTGCTCTGCACATTCTTATTCAGCTGATCTTGCCATCCCTAGTTTTTTCCCCTGCTTGGATACACTGCTATCCCTTTTCCAAAATAGTAATCCTCTTTCCTATTTTACCTTACTTTGACAAGGTTACCTGTCCCAATCATGTTATTCTATCAAAACTATGGCACGCCTGACTTTTCACTAGTTTTAGTGCACAATCGGGAAAAGGGGGGTGGGGGGTAGGGATCATAATTTGGAAAATTGAATATTTTCTGTCATTTCCAGCATGATATTTACCTTAAACCCTAAACCCTTACATAAAAAGTATCCATGTAGCTAAAATCTTTTGGGTGGTATTATTTTACTGTTATTTCTTTTTCTGGATCCTACAAGCTGTATATTAGATGTAGATGTCTTTATACAAATATATGGAAGCACATTCTACAAGCTTACTTTGTCCCAATCACGTGTCTTCTACACAAGTACTAATTTAATGCTTGGGAAGTTGGAATATGTGTTGGTACTTGTGTAGAAGATACATTCTACATTGTTAAATGTTTGTTCTTAGAGAGCAGACTTCTATACATATAGATACTGAGATTTAGTAGAATGATGACACGTGGAAGTAAAAACCACTTTCCTTGCATGTTTTGAACGTGTTCTCTTTTATTTTATAGAGCAAGTGACAAGTGTCAGAAAGAGAAGAGGAAGACGATTAATGGAGATGATTTGCTATCAGCCCTGGCTACCTTAGGATTTGAGGACTACATTCAGCCACTGAAGGTCTATTTGGCTAGGTACAGAGAGGTAACTGCCAATTACTGCAATTCTTCGTCATGTCCCCAGTAATGGTTATGGACTTCACTATTGTAGTTTTCAAGAGTTTATAATTTGACTGGATATTTTATGCTATAATCACTGAGTATATGTTATTCTTGTGGTTGCTGAACAACTTCCTCTACTGGATTACATGGATCAATGATGGTGTTATAGATGGAGGTATACACAGTTTCTCCACATCATTGAGATAGATTTCCTTATTCTTTTAAATTATGATTTTCATAAAAAATGTTCTGTGGGCTTGTAACTGATATAGGGAGACGCCAAGGGATCTGCTAGGGTTGGAGATGCATCTGTTAGAAAAGATATAGTTGGAAGTCAGCTTGGCTCCAATACGCAGGTAAGGTAGCGGTCATATTTTCTTCTGTTCCTTCTTTGGTTCAGTTAGTTGACTATGTAGTAGTTCTTCTGACCTTGAAAGATTAAGTTACTTGGATATTCGTTAATACGACTCCTACTATTTTTAATGGAAAATTACAGTTTGTCTATGAAGGCTCTTTTGCACAAGGCTTAGACTATGGAAACTCTCAAATATGAATTTTGAGTAAGTTGTTCTCTTACCCTAAAACCCTTTCTCTAGTTATGTGCCTATTTATCTATAAATATTTTACCATGCAGTTACTCTCTTTTACTAGATTCAACCCCCTCATGTCATGACTTGGTCGGATCACTTTGCTTTATGCTACACTTTTTTTTTTTCGTTTGTTTAATTCAAGTAACCAAAATGTTATTTCTTAGTTGCATCCAGTGGATGCGTATTTTACAAATGTAACATCGACTCCTACATAAAACCTAAAGAACAAATTCAAAAAACTGATTGGCATCAGTTACATACAATGAACTTATCAAAAAGAATCATTCACATGACAATGGTTCTTCCAGCTAAATAGATTTACCAGACCATCTGGCCACTCCCTCGAAGCATATCTGGTTCCTTTCTTTCGTTAATGTCTTTCGTTAATGTCCCAAAAAAAAAAAAAACAGCTTCAGGTGGAAAGCCCTCTTCTCGATCTCTGCAGTTTCTATAATGCACGCTTGCAGAAATAAGACATTATTGAAATAAAAAACAATATAACCCCCTTATATTAATGAAATAAGAAATAGCGGAAAGTCAAAATAGGATTAGTTCCTTCCGGAAGTCCAATGATATGATAAAATTGAGCTTCATTTTTTTCTTTCTTTTGAGGGGTTAATGGGTTTGGAGGGGGAAAAGGCAAGTGGCTGGGCATTGGGCAAGCAGGGAAGTTTCAGTATCAAGAATCTTAAGCTGTTTGCCTATGTTACATGGACTGGTTATACCTACAGCTACTGAGCTTTAAAACCAATACCAATGAATTCGTGATTTAAGACGGTTTACCTTTTCTATCAAAAAAAGGAAAAAAAAAGAAATTGTGACTTAAGAATGACTATCCAAGGATGGCCACTGGAGAACAAAAAGGAGCTCCATATTATAACTAAAGCTTGGTTCACTAAACCCTGATCTAGCATCACAATTTACATTTTCCATCACATTTTCTAGGTATGAACGAATCCGGAGCCCAACTACCAACTCCTTCGAGAATTCCTTTATGAGAACCAAGCCTGGATGCCCCCTTGCGACACTATTAGATCAATCCAAAATGAAGGAGAAGATGAGGTAGCAGCATTGGATTAGGAAAGTGTCTTAAGATATCTCCTTATATGTCAGTTGCATTTAAAATTGGAAGAAATTTCAAACCTTGTTTGGATTCTTTTTATCATTCTAAACCTACAGCTAGTGAAATTTGAAATCAATACCTATGAATTTGTGATTGAAGAATGGCTGTCCAAGGATGGTGAATGGTTAATACAAAGGAGCCCAATACTTCAAATAAAGCTTAGTTCACCAATCCCTGATCTAGCATCACACATTTCCGTTACATTTTCTAGGTATGAACGAATTCAGAGCCCAACTATCAACTCCTTCGTGAATTTTGTTATGGGAGCAAAGCCGTGATGCCCATAACTCTATTAGATCAATCCAAGATGGAGGAGTAGATGAGGTGGCAGCACTGGATTGGTAACACGTCTAAGAGTTCTCGTAGTATGGCAATTGCAGTTAATATTGAAAAAAATTTCAAACCGTGTTTCTTTTTATTTTTATTTTTGAAAAGGTAAAGGTTTATTAACTGAATACGGAAAGAGTACAAAGCTGCTGGGAATATCCACGCAGTTAATTACAACATTTTCTAAGTAACTCCATAAAATCCATGTTATGATCAATATTATCTACCAAATTACTATTACACCAAAGAAATTGATTGTGCAGACACTTATTTTTATTCTAGAAATATGATCTTTCTGCCCATCAAAGCAAGCTCTATTCCTCTCTAGCCATATAGTCCAGAATATGCAGAGGTATGGTTCTCCAAATCTGTTTAAGTGTTTTATGTGTTGTGTCTTCTGATGCTGCCAACCATTCAAAAGGGTCCTGACATTCTGAGGCATGGTCCAAAAAATTCCACATAAATTGAAAAGAAGTTCCGAGCACTGTCTAGCATATCTACAATGCAAGAAAAGGTGATTAGTAGTCTCCAGTTCTTCTTCACACAAATAACATCTGCTACACAGAACAAAGACTCTCTTCTGAAGATTATTTTGGGTAAGGCAAGCTTCCCAAGCTGCAGTCCAACCAAAACATGCAACCTTTACAGGAGCTTTGTTCCTCCAAATTACTTTCCAAGGCCAATTAGGTTCTCAGTGACTTGCATTTTTCCTTAACAAATTATGACCGCTTTTGACTGATAACTTTCTGTCATTACTAGCATTCCACAATAATGAATCCTTCTTACTATGATCAATGTGGATAGAACTCAACTGAGAAAGCATCTGACAGAAATTTTCTATCTCCCAATCATTTAAATTCCTTCTGAAATACATCTGCCAGCCAGAATCTGAGAAGAAATCAGCCACCACTCCATCCTTATTATTACAACAGTTAAATAAAACAAGAAATTTATTTCTCAAACATTCCTCATCATTCCATAAGTCACTCCAAAATTTAATCTTTTCTTCCATTCCCCACCTCCAAGCTAGTAAACTGCTTGAACTCTTCCCATAATTTGCAAATATACACGGCACTGGAGGAGGGATTCCATCCTTGACGACTACCATAAATAGATTCAACTATTTTAACCAAGCTGCTTCTTCGTCACTATGAAATCTCCACAACCATTTGAACATCATACTCTTATTATGAAGTCTCAAGTTCCTGACGCCTAGGCCTCCTCTTTTATCTCTGAGAACTGTCTGCCAATTGACTAAGTGAATCTTTTTACATTCATTATTTCCATCCCATAGAAGCTTATTCCTCATGGAGTTTCAATTCCTTTTCAATTGCAGCAGGCATAGGAAATAAAGCCATTAAGTAGGAGGGCATCCCATCCAAGACACTGTTTATCAGAGTTAGTCTGCCTCCAAATGATAAATACTGCTTCTTCCATGGAGTCATTTTTTTAGCACATCTATCCAAAACACCTTGCCAAATACTTTGGTCATTTCTTCTCACTCCGAGGGGGAATCCTAGATAAACTGTAGGGAATTTATCCATCTGGCATCCTAGAATATTTGCTAGTTCTTCTATATTGTCATCAGCATTGAAGCTATAAATATTGCTCTTCCCCATATTGACTTTCAGCTCAGAGACTGCTTCAAAAGCCAATAAGATTCCTCTGAGATATAGAAAATGTTCCTTTTCTGCCTCACAAAATAACAAAGTGTCACCAACATATAGTATGTGAGATAGCATCACATTTGCACCATTCGTTCTTCCAACATTAAGTCCTTTGATCCAACCCAGCAGTTCAGCCTTCTTCAGCATGTTACTCAGCATCTCCATAACCAAAACAAATAAATAAGGTGATAGGGGGTCACCTTGTCTCAGTCCTCTTTGGGATTTGAAGTAGCCATGAGGGCTTCCATTAATGAGAACTGAGAATCTGACTGTGTAAATACAGAATCCGATCCATTCAAGCCATTTACCTCCAACATCATCTTCATGACGTTGATCAGGCATGACCAGTTAACATGATCATATGCCTTTTCAAGGTCAAGTTTACAGGTTACACCTCTTGTCTTCATTTTCATAAAGTGTTCCACGCTCTCATTTGCAATCAGGGCAACATCTACTATTTGTCTACCTTTATAAAGACATTCTGATTGTGAGATATCAATTTGTCGATGACCATCTTCAACCTTTCAGCCAACAACTTAGCAAAAATCTTATAAACAATGCTTAATAAACTAATAGGCCTGAAATCCTTCACTTCTATTGCTCCTTTCTTCTTTGGTATCAAGGCTATAAACGTAGAGTTCAAACTTCTAATGAAAGTACCTTTTTGATGGAAGTCAGTCATAGCATTCCAAACATCCTCTTTTATGTTCTCCAGCATTTTTGAAAAAAATACAGATTAAAACCATCAGGACCCGGGGCTTTGTCTCCGTCAGCAGAATTGATGACTGATTCAACTTCTTCTAAAGTAAAAGGCCTCTCCAGCCACTCCCTATCTTCCTCTGACAGCTTCTTTAAATCTTCATCTTCCCAACTAGGTCTCCAAATTTCTTTCACAGTAAATAGATTTTCATAAAATTCCTGGATGTGCTCCTTTATGATCTTATTATCTTCCACAAGTTCTCCTTCAATCATTAACTTGCTATAGAATTGAACCTCTTGTGAGCATTTGCTTGCTTATGGAAAAATTCTGCCTCCAGCTTATTTCCTCACATTTTGCTACTTCTTCAAGCTCCATTATTGCAGCATTTCTTTCATTTTCTAATTGCTCTTGATTCCGACTTTCTCTTAACCCATGATCTATTTGTTCCAACCCTTCTAAAACCTTATTCTTTGTTTCCAGACTACCAAATACTTCTTTATTCCATTTTTTAATATTTTCCTTCAACAAGCTCAGTTTTTTTTGCAAGAATGACATCAGGATCTCCTTGAACATCATATGACTTCCACCAAGAATCTATTAAATCTGAGAAATCCTTGTGTTCGAAGGATCTCCTTGAACAAACCTTGTTTCTTTCATCATTCAAATTCTCTTGGTAGCTTGATACCGTGAAATAAATAGAGGCAGACCTTCAATTATGGGATTTTTTGCTAGAGAAAGGTTATGTGACTTGGATACATATCTCAATTCACTTAGTTGGTTGACCACCTAATCTATGACGAGATTCTCAATCGATATGATCAAATTTAAATGCTTTTATTGCTAATGAATATAGTGCAACTTGCACCCAAAGGTGTGCTAGTGGTCAATGAAGTGGGTTGAGAACCATAAGGTCTTAGGTTCAAATCCCAGCGGATGCAAAAACACTAGGTGATTTCTTCCCATCTGTCTAAGCCTTAGCGGACAAAGTTACTTGGTACCTGATGCTGGTAGGAGGTAGAAGGTATCCCATGGATTTAGTCGAGGTGCGCTCAAGTTGGCCCGGACACTACAGTTATCAAAATAAAATTAAAAAATGAATACAATGCAACTCTTGTTCAACAGCTTCTTGTCTCACCCATTTATGTACGTGGTAGAATGTGGACAAGTATCTGGTACGTCGTTCAAGGATCCGCATGATGTACCAAAATTCCTTTTTACACCTATTAGTATCGAGTAAGTTGAGGAAAATGAAGGCCCTAGGTAATATAGATATATCTACTAATTCTGGAGCAGTGTTTCTTCACCCTAATAGACAACCCTCACCAGGACCTTAATTTGTCAAAACACCTCTCCTTCTGACATCCTTGAGTAACTCCTATTGTTGCTATTATCCTTTGAAATATACTGGATATTAAGAGATGAAGGTGAGACAAAGGAGTGACTTGAACGTAAATACTGGTCCATAGTTCATATTGAAAGAAAAGTGCCCACTTTTAGTAAAAAACACTATTCCTTTAAGTTCTTTTCATTGTTTTGCATTAAATTTTTATGTTTGGTTTTACATGATTGTTGAAGGATAGGCGGAAAATTCTGCTCAGATAAGTAAAGATGGGTTATATTTAATTTTAAAGAACTGTAATATTTACCACAATTTCCTTTTCAAGTGGACCTTGTTATAGAACAATTAAAAGGATATGGAGCCATTCAATTTGGGACTTAGAAAGTATGTAGTAATCAATTTTGTAAAAGTTCTTTCGTTTGATTCAGGGAGATGATAGGAATCAAGCATAAAATACTTAAACCGTGGGGTGACAGATTTTGCGCTTTGATACTTGTGTTATGTGTGCTTTTCGTGGATACATAACCTAAAATTGTAGGCTAATTCTTACTAACAATAAAAAGGCTCTAATTTTTGTTTTATGGAAATTTATTCAAGTGGATGTATAAATGCCAAGTTACTTTCAAACTAACAGTACACCAGCAGCATTGTTGTATTTTAATAATAAGAGGAATTTTTATAATATGAGGCTATTTGTTAGCTTCATGCAATTTACTTTTTTGATTTAGAACGTGGGCCGAGAAGGCAAAGGAAAGACATTTGTCATTCTACCACCACTCTCTTACCATCCTGCCATCCATAATAACATAAGGAAGCACTTAATAGATACTATTCTCCTTAGTTGTCTTATTTACTATGTTTTTATTCCCTTTGCTTAGAATTTGTCTTGCTTTCCTTTTTGCTCTATTCCAACTTCCCTAAAATTGCTAAATCTGTAGCACCTTGATTTACAATTTGTGAATTCTTGAACATTAATAAAGGGTTAGAACTTCTTTTGGTCTTAAAATTTCATATAACCATAAAGGGATCTTGGACTCTACATTTTTGGTACGCCTCTCTTTGGAGCACTAGATATGACTACAGCAAATGGGGCATAGTATGTAATTGGGCTTAAGGATAGTCATAATTCCTGAAGGGAGGATTTGAGAGTGATTTAATAGCTTTGTGGACCTTTATTGCTACTCCAGTGTCATTCCAATTTTATCAGATGTCCCTGAAGGGACTTGCTAGAACTCCAGTGGAAATTACAGAGTAGAAAATCTGACAAAACAGAGCTTCAACGATTGAATGTGTAGTAACTGTGACGATAAGTAATTGAGCAAATTGATATTGATATAAATGCTCCCAATTTTGGAAAATGGGCTATTTTTGAGTCATTCTGAATAGTTAAGCTTTTTAGCATAATCTAGGAAAAGTGACATTTCTCCTACAGTGTCAATTGATGGCATATATGCTCTGAAGTTTGACATAATCCCTTTTTGTGATTTGCAGAACAGTGATTAGTCGTTTGCTGGTACAGATGCCGAGTATCTTCCAGCGCCGCATCTTGCTGTATTAAGCTATTCAATAGCAATGTTGATGCTTGTTTGAGAGAACCAGAAACATAAAGGACTCCTACTAATTTCTGGATCAACTTTTTGCAAATATTTTTTGCTATACTTCTATTTAAATTCTCTTCCGCTCTGTACATACTGCTTGGTTTTGAATTTTCACTGACAATAAACCTTCTATTGTAGTTTGTACAGCATCTAAGTGCCCAAACATTTGGATCTGTTTTATTCCTCTAGTTCTTTTATTGATCATTGTTTTCTAAAAAAAAATTACTATAGTGGGTTTTCTACTTTTTGCGCCTAGTCAAAATCTCTTCCTTCCTCCCCCC